>CAUYLG010045039.1:0-181033 GCA_963573385.1 Cacajao melanocephalus | reverse complement strand
GGAGGCAGAGGTTACAGTGAGCTGAGATTGTGCCATTGCACTCCAGCCTGGGCAACAAGAGGGATGCTTCGTCTTAAAACAAAAAGTATCTCAAGGAAGAATGTTCCAGGTGGAGGGCACAGTGAAGTATTACACAGAGGGCTATTCTTGTCTTAAGACAGAAAAATGTCTGCTGGAGCTGTTTAGGCAAGTGAAAGGGAGACAGAGTAGTAATGAAGCTGGAGGGGTTGGCGGGAGTGAGGCCATGTGGAGCCTGATCACCTCATTTAAAGAGTCTGGCTTGTTTTCTTTTCTTTTTTCTTTTTTTTGAGACAGGGTCCTGCTCTGTCGCCCAGGCTAGAGTGCAGTGGCACCATCTTGGCTCCCTGCAACCTCTGACTCCTGGGTTCGAGTGATTCTTCTGCCTCAGCCTCCCAAGTAGCTGGGACTACAGGCGCGCCCCAACATGCCCAGCTAATTTTTGTATTTTTAGTAGAGACGGGATTTTACCATGTTATCAGGCTGGTCTCGAACTCCTGACCTCAGGTGATCTGCCCGCCTCGGCCTCCCAAAGTGCTGGGATTACAGGCGTGAGCCACCTTGCCCAGCTTGTTTTCTAAGTATGAGGTGAAACTATTAGAGGCTTTCTGAGGAGAGGCTAACTTGATTCATTGTGAGAGTGTCCATGACACACCTCCAGGCAAGAGATGATAGAGGATTGGACTAGGATGGGGGCAGTGGCACTAGATAGAAAAAAGAGCAGTCTTTGGGAATATATTTGGAAGTAAGCTAATAAGATTTGCTTATGGATTGGATGGAAGATGTGGGGTTTGAAGAAAAGAAGAAAAATCAGGGATGTGCCAGATAGGGTCGTTCTTGAAAATGTCAGGGATAGCTCCAGTTTTTTTTTTTTCTTTTTTTGTCATTTTGTTTTTTACTTTGAGCAGTTGGGTGAGTGCCATTCACTGAGATGGGGAAGACAGGGAGGGGTGGGGAGGGGTGACTATAAATCAGTTGTGTTTGTTTTAAACATGTTTAAAGTCTGGGTTTGACACCAAGAGGATATGTTTTATAAACAAATAGATAGGTTAAATCTGGAATTAAGGGGAGGTAGGGTTGGAGATACAAATTTGGAGTCATAATAATGTTTATAGCTATGAGATGAGATTAGAGTTTTGGTTTTTTTTGTTGTTGTTGTTGTGAGATGGAGTCTTGCTCTGTCACCCAGGCTGGAGTATAGTGGCCTGATCTCGGCTCACTGCAACATCCACCTCCTGAGTTCAAGCGATTCTCATGCCTCGGCCTCCCAAGTGGCTGGGATTACAGGCACGCACTACCACACCCGGCTAATTTTTGTATTTTTAGTAGAGATGGGGTTTCTCCATGCTGATCTTGAACTTCTGACCTCAAGTGATCCACCTGCCTCGGCCTCCCAAAGTGCTGGGATTTTAGGCATGAGCCACCGCACCTGGACAAGATGAGAGTTTCTAAGAGGAAGTGCAGATAGGGAGAAGAGGAGGAGTTCCAGGACAGCTTCTTGGGAAATGCAGCATTCAGAAGTTGAGCAGAGGAGGGGTAGTCAGCAAAGGAGAACTTAGAAAGAGCAGCCAGGTGTGTCGGAGGAGAACAGAACTGTGGTGTCATGAAAGCTAGGAGGAGAAAGTGTTCCAGGAACTGTTGAATGCGGTTGAGAGGTTGAGTAAGATGACAGAGAAGTAATCACTGCTTTGGGCACCATAGAGATCACTGGACTTGAATCATAGCCGGTTCATTACAGGAGGTAGAAGTGTGATTGAAGAGGCCTGAGGAGCAGATAGGAGGGAAGGCAGGGGAGGCAGCTGCCTCAGAAAACTGATTCAAGAAGTTTTGCTAAAAAGAGGAGGAAGAAAAGAGGCAGTACTTACAGAGGATGGAGAGGTAAAGAACGGGTTTTTAAATGATTGGCCTCACCAAGAAGGATCTTGCAGAAAAAGAAATAGAAGATTAAGAAGAAAGGAAGGTTAACGGTAGGAGTCAAGTTTCTGAGAAGGTATGTGGGGATGAAATCAGTGTCTAAGTGGAAGGGTCGTGTGTGTGTTTTTGTGGGACAGGGCCTCGCTCTGTCACCCAGGCTCAAGTGCAGTGGCGTGATCACGGCTCACTGCAGCCTCGACCTCCTGGACTCAAGTGATCCTCCCACCTTAGCTTTCCGAGTAGCTGGGACTACAAACATGCACCACCATGCCCGGCTGATTTTTGATTTTTGTAGAGATGGAGTCTCACTAATAGATGGGTGATATTCTAGGCCAGGGTTCAGTAAATTACAGCCCAAGGGCCAACTGGTCTCAAACTCCTTACCTCAAGTGATCCTCCCACCTTGGCCTTGCAAAGTGCAGGGTTGTATTTTGATTTCTTTAAAAACACAGTACAGGGATGCTATCAATTTTAACAGTAGAGAAAGAAGAGACTATACATACAGTTAATAGATTGGTAGTGGGAAGGTAAGAGAGTTCTCATCAGATTTATTTTCTCAGCTAGGGGGAGAAGGGAGAGGAGATTTGAGGAGACAAGACAAAGCATGAAATAGTTATTTTGGAGAGCAGACACTGAACATATTAAGGAACTTTAATAGAATTTCCATAGTGCCCATTTGGGATTCATGGCCCTGAATTTAATGTGCGACCATTCAGCACAGTTTAGCATTTTCATCCAGCAACATTCAGCCATTCAGGTGAGGCATGGAGTGGGTAGATGGCTGAGTTTAACCTGGGTTGCCATTTTCCCAGGTAAGCGCAGCAGAGAGAGAGGGGGATATAGCCGAGACAGTATTTATAAGGAGAATAAATATAAATGATGGACTGTGTAAGCAAAGCTGGGTAGGAAGGGAAAAGGCCACGGAAGCATAATGGATAATGAACAACTTTCTGAGTGACAAGGTTGAAGAAGTGCTGGAGTGAGAGTATCAGATAGAAGTGACCTGGAAGAATATGAGGTAGTGGTGGTGAAATTGACATTTCAGAGGTGTGCAGCTTGTAGTGTTGAAAAGACCTAGGGCATGACCATGGACCAGGTGGCTGAGGTGGGGTAACCATAAAATTGTGAGGAGAGAGGAGGCCATGGTATTGGATGGGTCATCTACATTCCTGTTGAAGTCACCTTGAATGGTACAGCAGTGATGGAGAGGAAGGCAGGGAGCCACAGATGATAAGGGATAGTGTCCAGGATACTAGTAGATTGCAGCAACAAGGAGGGGGAGTCCGGTGGTAAAGCATGATGCCATGAGCTTCAAGGACCAGGGTTTGTGAAGGATGAAGGAGGGGAAATGGTTTGGCAGTGAGCTGAATGAATGGATGGAAGGATGGATGGATGGAAACGTATGCTTTTATTTGGCAGCTTTCAGTGAAAGTTAAAAATCTCTAACTACTGGACTCAGCCCTACCCATTAAAGATCCATCTTTTTAAGAAACAGAGACTGACAAACCACCACCTGCCTGCCACATCCAGCTTCCTGCCTTTTTCTGTGCTTTCAGAGCATAGCTGTGCCCATTCATCTGCACCACACTCATCTGTTTACACATTGTATGACTGCTTTTGTGCTACAGTGGCAGAGCTGAGTAGTTGTAACAAAGATAACCCCACAGTGAAAGCTAAATAAATAAAATATTTATTATCTGTCCCTTTATAGAAAAAGTTTGCAGATTCCTGATTTCGAACAAAAAGTTTGAATCTCAAACTTTAGCGTGCATCACAGCCACCTGGAGGACTTGTAAAAACACAGATTGCCAGACTCCATCACTAGGGTTTCTGATTCAGTGGGTCTGGGTTGGGGCACAAGAATGTACACTTGTAATAGGTTTTCGGGTGATGCTGATACTGCTGGGAGAGGACTGCACTTGAAGAGCCATTGCTTTCGCTAGTTAAGGTACTGACCAGATTCCTCCTTCCCCTAATCTTTGCTGAACCAAATGCCCACCCTCAACTTCAGCTGCCCATGGCTTGAAATGATTTGCTAGCTTGTCATCATCCTTTTTACACCTGGTGCTTGCAGATGATAGTGATTCTTTGGCTGAGGCTTGATCAGCACCATATGCATTGGGACAGTTGCTCCTCCTGGCTCTGTGCTTTGCTCTGAGCTTTGCTCTGAGCTTTCTACCTGGTCTTTCCCAGGTTGTCTGATAGGCTGGTATGTTAGGGAGGGCAACAGTTACATGAAGCTGATGTGTTAGGGAGGGCAGCAGTAGATAGAGATCACCTAAACCTCAGGGGGACTGAGCGGCTAAACACTGTTGTTTGCAGAAGAATTTTTTCCCCTTGTGTATATCTGCTTAAGGTGCTTGCATGGTGTAGGGGTTCGTCTTGGCAGACCAAGTCGGGGATGCTAGTCAGCATGTGATCATAGATGGGGTTTGGGAGTCTGACCCCATATGGTAGCAGTGTCAGTCTGGCTGCAGGTAAAAGGACACCTGGGAGAAAAACAGGTCAGTGCTCAGCTGAAGCAAGTCTTTTGTCCCTGTCCTTCAGCAGAAAGACCTCTGAAGGATATTTCCTTCTTTCTCTCTTTTTATTTTTTAAAGGGTATTTCTAAAGTATCTAGAAGATGCTGGGACAGTAGCTCCTTGCGAGATTCCTCTTTCTTCTCCTGCTCCGTGTCTAAGGTTGCTTTCTGTTTCTTTGTCTCCCAGCGGTGTAGCTCAGCGGTTACCGTACTTAGCAGTGTCCTCTAGTGAAGCGGATGCACCCAGATTCGTTTACAAGTGGGCGTGTCTGTGGACTGCTTAGACCTGTCTCTCAGGTGTCAGGTTTTGCCTGCCTCTGGTGGTGCTCCTCACCCATCCAGGCCGGCAGCGCAGGGCACGTGTGCACTCAGGGCTCTGCGCTGCCCCTGCCTGCTGCAGCTGTGCCCATGCTGTCCCATTTTCCATCCTGACTTCTCTGATTGTGTCTTCTCGTTGTCTTTTTTTCTGTTTTCTGTCTTGTTTCCCCTGCCTTCTTCCAACCCTTGTCCCCTGTCAAGACATGCCTCTTCAGCCCGCAGTGAGTTCTTGGCCTCTTGCCAAACATCCCCGTTGTGGGCAGCTGGCACCCTGTGACCATTTTACAGATCTGCCAGTGAGCGAACATGAGAATGAGTGAGGTTTTGGGTTTTTAATTTGGAAGTCATGGTAGAGACAGTGAGAAGATGGCCTTTGCCTTCACTTTTTTTGATTGATAGTAGAGCTTGAAGTTGGTGGTGGTCTCCAGGAGCTGGACGCTGTGGATTTAGCACAAGGGAGAAGTATGTGACCAAGGCAGGTCACATTCAGGGTCAGAAACCGTGACTCCCAGCAGAGGGTCTCTGAGGACTCAGCTCTCACAGAATATCAGGAACAGACGGGGACCTAAGTCTGCCTTGTCTGCCTCCGAGGCCTGGATTGGAGGGCAGGAGATGAGCCAGCAGGGCCACTTTTATTCAGATTAAAGTACCTGTACGCATCCATACTATGGCGCCCCTCTCCTCTGAGCTTCATTTCACCTATTTTGTTTGTTTAGTCTTTAAGGCAAGAGTTCACTTGAGGAAAGTGTTGTATGGCTAAAGTAAAAGTGGGAGTAGGGGTGGGGCTGGAGGTGGGGGTGGAGGGACGCACTGGTATTGCCCAAATCCTCATCTTACAAATGGGAAAGTAGAGGGTCAGAGAGGAGAAAACTCTTTTCTGTACTCCAAGGCAGGACAAATAGGAAAGAAAGAGAGAGAGAGAGAGAGAACTAATTTAGAGAAGGAGAGCTGGAGACAAAGTTCCTAAGAAAAGAAAAATGTCTGTAGAGATAGCGTCGCAAGATGCATTACCTCAGGAGTCTATTTGAGAGATTGTGTCATATCAGGAAAGTTCTAGGGACTGGAGCCTCTTTCCTTGGTAAGAGGATGAGAATGAAACACCAGCCCCTCAGTCTGACTCCCAGAAAAAAGAACCTCAGGCTGATGAGCAATAACTCCAACAATGTCATTTCCCCAGCCGTGCTCAGCCCCACAGGAAATCTCAGAGTTTGTCATCAGGACAAGGGCCCACAAGAATGTCGCTGCACCCAGAGCTTTGTGGTTTGATGCCACTAGAGACTTTCCTGGCGAAAGCATTCTAAGGGAAGTTGCTCGGCTAGACAGAAAGATGCTGCAGTGAGGCCAGCACATGCCTTCCCAGGGCTGCTGGTGGTAAGTGTGGATTTCAAATGCCTCCTGGATCTCACACAGTGGTCATCGTCCCCGTGTAGCTCCTGGCAGCCCTAGTCTGACATGGGATAGAGCAGTTCCTCAAGGATTTCAGAGTCCAGGACATGGGAAATTGGGGTGGTTTGTTTTTCAGTGTTGCAAGTTGACCTGATAAAGCATAAAAACCTATTAGGGCCTGCTCTGTTTGTGGAAGCAGGGGCAGATCCAAAGCCCCCATTGGGATCTGTGACGTTACAAATCAATATTTTTTAATTGTGCAAATTTATGAGGTAAAAGTATTATTATGATTTATAAATATAATGTGGCCTGGGTGCAGTGGCTCACGCCTGTAATCCCATCACTTTGAGAGGCTCAGGTGGGCAGATCATTTGAGGCCAGGAGTTTGCGACCAGCCTGGCCAACATAGTAAAATCCCATCTCTACAAAAAATACAAAAATTAGCCGGACATGGTGGTACTTGCCTGTAATCCCAGCTACTCAGGAGGCTGAGATGGGAGAATTGCTTAAACTTGGGAGGTGGAGTTTGCCGTGAGCCCAGATTGCGCCACTGTACTCTAGCCTGAGTGACAGAGCAAGACCCTGTCTCACAATAAAGAAATAAATAAAATGTAGAATAACTAAATCAAGCTAGTTAACATATTCCTCACCTTAAATACTTGACGTTGTTTGTAGTGATAGGTTGTAGTTTTAAATCTGTATATATCCAGGGGCAGGGGTGAGAGGGCAATGCCAAAAGCTGAAGACCACCTTGAAGGAAAATGGCCAGTTTCTGCCTTTGGTTCCTCTGGTGGGCGTTTCTTGATTATTCAAGTTGGGAGGAAAAACTAAAAAGTGTGTTTACATCAGTAAGGCGTCATTTCACACACTAAAGCACTTTACTCAACAAGCGTTGAGTTCCTATGATGTGCCAGCCATTTTTCTAGACAGCAGGACTGTATCAGATGACAGAACAAAGTCCAGCCCTTGTGGACCTTTCCTTCTCATAAGGGGAAGGCAGACAGACAGTTATTGCTTCCTGTGGTGGAGAGAGCTCTGGAGAAGACTCAAGGTGAGGAGTATCCGGCAGCATGAACTCAAGAAGGCCTTGCAGATAAGGTGCCATTTGAGAAAGGCCTGAAGTAAGTGAGGGAATGAATGAGTATCTAGGGAAGAGAACTTCTACACGGAGAGCACAGCAAACGCAAAGGCCAGGCAGGAGCATAGCTGGTGGATTGGAGGAGCAGCACGGGAGGCCGGTGTGGCTGGAGCTGAAGGAGTGACGGGAAGCAGCTAAACCAAGGCCATACATGCATGGCTTTTTGGAAGTTGAAAACTACTATGGTGTGAATATTTGTTTCTCCCTAAAGTCATAGTTGGAATCCTAACTCCTGAGGTGATGGTGTTAGGAGGTCGGGCCATTTGGGAGGTGAGTAGGTCATGAGGTTGGAGCCCTTTAAATGGCATTAGTGCCCTTACCCAAGAGCACAGCACCGCACTGGAAATGAAGGATGCCCCTGCCATGGTGTGCATGTGGTTTGTTTGCCCCCGCCAGGTCTCATGTTGAAATTTGGTCCCTCAGGACAGCCCCACAAGAAAGTTTGATCCCCAGTGTTGAAGGTGGGGCCTGGTGGGAGGTGTTTGGATTGTGGGGGCGGGTTTCTCACGTATGGCGTGGTGCCGTTCTCATGGGAGTGAGTGAGTTCTCACGCTTAGTTCCTTCGGTGACCGGCTGTTGCAAAGAGCCTGGCACCTCCTCTCTCGTTTCCTTTCTGGCCACATGATTTCTGCACAAGCGGCTCCCCTTCGCCTTCTACCACAAGTGCAAGCAGCCAGAAACCCTCTCCAGAAGCAGATGTTGTGCCATGCTTGTATAGCCCACAGGACTGTGGGCCAAATCTCTTTTCTTCATAAAGTACCCAACCTCAGGTATTCCTTTAGAGCAACACAGACAGACTAACTAAGACACCCCTGCAGACAGAAGCTCTCCCAAGCTGCTTCTGGACTCACGGGACCAATCCCGCCCCGGCTCTGACCACACTGAATTGCAGAGGCCTGGGCAACTGTCTAAAATGTTATAAGCTAGGATCATACTTTTCTCCAAATAATTGCGGTAGAATTGACCTCTGGGGGCATCCCTCATTTCAGGTATTGTGTTGGTTTTCTACTTGTATAACAGATTATCACGAATTGGTGGGTTCAAACAACAGAAATGTATTCTCTCACAGTTCTGAAGGCCAGAAGCCCAACAAATGCAAGGTGCTGCAGGGTACGCTCCCTGTGAAGGGTCGAGCGGAGAGCCCGCCCCTGCCTCTTCCAGCTTCTGGTGGTTGCCCACAGACCCTGGCATTCATTCCTTTCCTTGTAGTTGTGTTCCCCGTCTCCGTCTCCGTCAGCACAGTGTTCTCCCTCTGCGTGTGTCCCTGTCTTCACATGGTCTTGCTTGGACACTCATGATTGGATTCAGGGCCCACCCTAATGCAATGTGACCTCATCTTAATTTAGTTACATCTGCAAAGATCCTCTTTCAAATTACCAGAGATTAGAACCTCAGCATATCTTTTTGTCAAATTCAGTTTAACCCACAACAGGTGCCTTGGTCTGAGTGTGATTATGATGAGAGTCTTCTGGGCTTAGATATGCTTGAGGACTGAGACAGGAATTACTGAAATACAGTTAGAAAGGTCTACTATGTTAGGGATGTCAGGAATTTTTTTTTTTAAAGAAATGTCTATTGTGTTTATTTAAACTAATTAAAGATTTAAAGATGAAGCCAGCACAGTGGCACACACCTCTAGGACAAGAGGATTGCTTGAGCCCAGGAGTTTGAGGCCAGCCTGGGCAACATAACAAGACCGCATCTCTAGAAACAAAAACATAGGTAGATATGTTAATTTGCATCATTGTTTGGAAACCTGAAGACTTAAGGATATGCAGTGGTAAAATCCATGAAAGTGTTAGAAGACAGAGATCTTACAGAATAAGGAATTTTTAAAGCTGAGAGTTACAGCCTGAGTTTGGCCTGGGTGGGAGGGCAGAAGATCTCCTGCTGATGTTCCAAGTTTATGGTTTTGCCAGTTGTGGCAGCAAGTTGGCAGAGATTGAATGCAACAGACCAGAGTCCCTGGGCCCTGGCTGACTTTTGCAGGAGGAGAAGCGGGCTTATTCCACTTGCCTTTCCCCTGCATTCCCATGGGGTCCACAGGGTGCCCAGGTGGTGTGTGGCACCGAGCTGTTGCTCCCCTCTGTGCAACACCCAGTGAACATACATTCTTTAGTGTCTGTCAGGGCTTACTAGTATTTGCCTTTTTTCAGCTCACCAGTTAAAAGTCTAAGAGTTGTTTATCTGTAGGGCGAAGTGGCTCACGCCTGTAATCCCAGCACTTTGGGAGGCCAAGGTGGGTGGGTCAGGAGGTCAGGAGTTTGAGACCAGCCTGGCCAACATTGTGAAAACTTGTCTGTACTAAAAATACAAAAAATTAGCCAGGCATGGTGGTGTGCACCTATAATCCCAGCTGCTTGGGAGATTGAGTCAGGAGAATCGTGTGAACCCGGGAGGCAGAGGTTACAGTTAGCTGATACTGCACCATCGCACTCCAGCCCGGGCAACAGTGCGAGACTCCATCTCAAAAAAAAAAAAAGTTGTTTATCAAAGGAAGTTTAAGTTCCCACTTTGATGTCACAGTGATAGGACTATATCTTGCTTAGCAATGTAATTAAAATTCCTTAGCAACAATATACATTTGTGGGCATTGAATTGTTATCACGGTCACCATGAATTGGAGTTTTGCTCTTGTTTCCCAGGCTGGAGTGCGATGACATGATCTCAGCTCACTGCAGCCTCCACCTCCTGGGTTCAAGTGATTCTCCTGCCTCAGCCTCCCGAGTGACTGGGATTACAGGTGCTCTCCATCACACCTGGCTAATATTTTGTAGAGATGGGGAGTTTCACCATGTTGGCCAGTCTGGTCTTGAACTCCTGGCCTCAGGTGATCCACCCGCCTCGGCCTCCCAAAGTGCTGACATTACAGGTGGGAGCTACCATGCCTGGCTACCAGGGGTTCTTAGGGAGCTCCTGTTGTGTCAAAAGGAATTGTGTGCAACTTAGACAGATGGGAGATGAGTAAAGAGGGCTCTTTGTAGCCTTAAGGAAATTTGAAGCAAAGAGAGAGGACAGATAGGAATCAGAGGTTCACAGAAGAACTGATAAAGATCTGTGTATGCCACATTTGGCTTCTGTAGGAAAAAGCCTCTAAATGTATCATCTAATAAATGGCCGGGTGCGGTGGCTCACTCCTATAAGTCCCAGCACTTTGGGAGACCAAGGAGGGAGAATTGCTTGAGTCTAGGAGTTTGAGATCAGCCTGGGCAATACAGTGAGACCTCATTTCTACAAAAAATAAAAAATTAGCTGGGCGTGGTGGTGCACACCTGTAGTCCCAGTGCACCTAGAGTCCCAGCTATTTGGGCTGAGGTGGGAGGTAGAGGCTACAGTGAGCCATGATTGTACCATTGTACTCTGAGCTGAGACTTTGTCTCAAAAATAAATAAATAAAACATACAAACAAATAACTAAACAACTAATTGGACAGAGAGCTCACCTGTCCTCTGCCTCAACCTCTCCCTGCTTCCCTGAGTCCTGTGGGCACTTGAGTGGTGGAACAGAATCAACAGGTGCTTGGGTGAAGGGGGTTGAGATGAGAGAAGGGCCTCGGCTGCACCTGGGCTGCCCGGGTGACTGCATTACTGGTTCCAGTGTGGCTCAGTCACCTGTGTCCTGGGAGGTGTGATAATTCAGAGTATTCCCTCAGGATGTGAATAGTATTCCTCAAAAAGGGAGGCTTCATTTCATGTCTGTTAACTGGGAATACAGCCACAACTATGTCCTCAGGGCAAGGAGCAGTGGTAAAATCGCCATACTTCTGGGATGAGCACAGGGCAAATAATGTACAGACATCATTTCCTTTGACTAATCTTTGTAATCCTGGCTCCTGAAAGTAGTGAAAGTTCATTGTCTAAGCTGAGATTTTAAATTTAGGACCCAGATGGGTTAGAAGGTAAGCCTCTAAAAGGTCTGCTTTCCTCGGTGTGTCAGTGTCCTGGATTCTGGCAGGCAGCAGTCTCATTAGAAAAGCAGATTGCCTCCTGACTCACCCACTCAGTGTGACGCGAGACAGCCCCACAGCCCTCACAGCAGCCCATATTCCTGTTGGATTGGGCAGAGCATGCACCGTCCATTTTATAGCTGTGGTGGCTACGGAAGCCTGGCCCAGGCCGTGGAAAACCTTGAGAGGAGATAGTCTGTTACGGGACAGGAGCTTTGTCCTGGAATTTCCTGGCCTTTGTCTGTCTGGGATAACTTCATGTACCAAGACGCCTGTTTTTTAGAGTCTGCTTCCTTCTGGGGGAAGAGTGCTACTGCCCGTCTTCCACATAATGCTTTTGCTTCCTGTACCAAAGCCATCTCCTTCCTGCTGCCCATGGGTTCGGAGGTAGGGGGAGCGCTGTGGCCAGGTGTGTGTACCTGGCTCCCATTATGCTCCTGGAAGTTACCAGTCACAAAGGAAAAGCCTAACCACTGGACATAAAAGCTGCATCTTCCAGCCTGGCCCATTCCCTCTGGTCCTAACCTTTGTCTGTCTCTCATATTGCAGCAGAAAAAGTCCTACCTGGAGCGGAGCGTTAAGGAAGCTGAGGACAACATCCGGGAGATGCTGATGGCACGAAGGGCCCAGTAGGGAGCCTCTCGGGGAAGCTCTTCGTCTTGCCCCTCCTATTCCCGGTTGGGGCAGAGGAGTCTCTGCAGGGAAACAGCTCCTGCTCTGCCCCATGGATACTTCATCTGGATGGCCTGGCAACGTCACGTTTTCTGCATCACCCTGAGCCCCTTTTGCTTCTCAGCCCTGGAGTTTTTACCCTGGCTTTGCCTCCCACCTTGGCCCAGGACGCTCTTCCCTCTCAGGGTGTTTGATGAACTCCCAGGAGAGGGAAGATGGGAGCCAGGGCAGATAGGAAGCTCTGCCTGAGCTTTCCACTAGGCATGCCAGCCAGACCAATAAAAAGTGTCCACTCTGCTAAGCCTGCTTTTCTTGAGCCGAGGGATGGAACAGAGGGTGAGAGAGGCAGTGGCCGTCTCCACCTCAGCTCCTGCTCCCTCTGCATTGGAGCCCTTCCTTCCTTGGGGGATGGGCTCTTGTCCTCTTCTCTTTTCCCTTCCTGTACCTTTGACTAACCCTCTACTTCCAGGCCTGCATGTAGTAGACAGAAGCCGAAGAACACTGACATTCACAGCTGAATAAGTGAACAGGATAGCAGTCCCTGGATGGCAGTCTGCCTCAAGATTCCTTTCCCTGCCTTCTCCCATACATTCCAAAAGGAAGTTCAACAGTCAGCAGCACCTCCAAGACAGACTATCATCTATCATCTGTCTCCTTCAGGCCAATATCATAAGATGGACGCTGTAATCCTGAGGCCTCCTAGAGGCTGAGGGCAGCAGTATGCTCCAGCTGGCTCGTCCCAGCCCAGGTGGGCCAATTATTCAGTTTTTAAGCATTTTGTTGCAAGCCAGTTGTTAAACACAGCCATTATAATTATGTAAATGCGCAAATCAGGTTCAAAACAAGGACAATAAATATTCAAAACGCATACCTTATTACTACATTTGACCATGATTGTGCTCTATCTGTGCACTGACTGTGATCTGTGGGGCTGGACCTATTGTGTCTGGGTGGCAGAAATCCCACATGATGGCAGGTCCTGTGCTGTTCTTCCTAGCTGCAGTCAGTGACATCACATTGGTAACTTGAAATCAGCCATGGCATGGTGGGAACACTTACACCATAGAAATAAGACAGACATAGGACATGCTACAAAACATGGCGGGGTTTTTTTTTTTTTTTTTTTTTTTTTAAGAGAGGAGACTGGTAAACATTTATCAGCACATCCACTGCTTCGGAGGGAAGGCAGAGTTGGCAGGAAGCTGTCAGCTGCAGCCCCTCTGGCCAGCTGGGCTGGGTGGTCCAGCTGAAGGAGGAAAATCAGGCTTGCAGCCATGGCAGCCGGGCGCCACCCTGTGGCCAAAGATGAGATGAGTGGCACGGCTGACTAGTTGGGGTGAGGGGTGGGAGAGGACAGTGAGAAAAGAAAGAAAACCTCTGATATGGCCCCATGTGATTGTAGGATCCTAGGTTTCCAGGGAGCAGGCCTGGAAGCCACTCCACTCCAGGGGCAGCCCCTGGTTACCAAAAGGCCTTTTCCTAGGCTCTGGGTAAAGGCAGGTGTAAGTTGTCGTGGCAAATACTCCTCCCTGAGCCCATCTTTGAGTGGGACTAGGGGGAAGGTGCCAGCTGGGCCAGGAGCACATCACCCGGCTAGAGGACACCTGGCCTCAGAACCGGCCTTCCTTGTAGCACCTGCACTGCTTGTTTGCATCACCGCCAGAAGAAAAAAAGGTGGTAGACTGGCTGCTGGTCATATACTGGATGGTGACCACTAGCTGAGATACCCACATTTTATAAGCCTTGGTGAGCAGGTGAGTAGTGAGAAATGGTAACAGTCCAGGAGACAGAAGCACAGACTCAAGGGGGCTTAGCTTAGACCTGGAATCATTTAGACAGTTGAGCCTTGGACAAATTTATTGAAACATACAGGGTGTTAGAGAAATCATTCCATGGTGTGTTATATTTGGCCACTACCTTGAATGTATAATTTAAAAATTATAAATATATATTTCATCACTAAGCCTTTGGCCAAAAAAAAAGTCATTTAGCACATCTTTAAAGATCAATCAGAAATGGATTTTGACATTAAAAAGATCAAGTCACTGAATTAAACAGCAGCAATCCCCACTAATCTAGAACCCCATAGTGCTGAAGGTAGAGGTGTCTGTGCAGAGCTAGTCATTTGTTACAGCAATCAGAAGAGACGGGGGCAGGCACACCTATCAGAGGCAGCAGCAGAGCTGGCAGGACCAGACGGCTGGGCTGGTCAGGTGAGCATGTCCCAGAGACAGCAGCAACAGAGAGCAGTCCAACAGGCTGTGAGGCAGGTGGATGGTCCCAGCTCATCTCTTCTTTGGTCTTCTACCACATACACTGGAGGGAGAAAGGGCAAGAGGGTAAGAATGGACTGGTACAAACCCCAGGCCCTGAAAAGTTAGCCTGCCAGGACCACAGGAAGGCTACAGCAGGGGGAAGCCATTGGGCAGGCTGGCAAGACCTTCGTGCTCTTGCCATTGTTGCTGCTGAATGGAGGGAGGGTGGCTCAGCTTAGCTGCTTTCTCTCTCCTGCTGAATGGAGGGAGGTGGCTCAGCTCAGCTGCTTTCTTTCTCCATTCCAGACTCAGGACACTCTCACCCTCACAGGGACAAGTACTATGGAACTTGCAGAATGGCCAACCCTACTTAATATAACTTTATAACCAGGTAGCATGTCCTTCCCCTGCAGGGGAACCGGGGGGCATTTCTTGAGATACAACTGAGCCATCACCCAAGAGTAACAGAGGAAAAGGAATTAAAATCTCCTTTAAAAGAGGGCTTTAACCCCTCAAAGAATAATCAAAAGCCCTGATGTTTCATTCCTGGGCAATACACAGTTTCAGAATTGCCCCTGACCTTTATACCTTGACAGAAAGGATGAAGGAAGGCAGGGATGAAAACCTGGCCGAGTGGTATGGGGCAGCTGGAGCCTGTGTGGTGTCTTCCCAAGCCTGGGATGCTCACTTTTCCTCCAAATGGAGTTGTTGGAAACCTGAGTCCTGTCAGGGCTAAGTGGTCTATCAAGAGATCTGAGTGCTAAGCAAATCCACAGGTCAAGAAGGACCCCAACTACCTGCTACTTGTCAGCTGACTTGCGGCCGGCATTAGCTTCTCTTCCCGTAAGGACATAATTTAAATGGCTGCTAGTCAATCTGTGGCCACTGGAAAAAAAAAATCTCCAACCAACCACTGTCATCAAACTCATAAGCAAGCATTTTTCATTTTTCCAGAGTTCATAAATGCATGAATCTTATTAATTAAACTAGTCCTTTGGAGGTTTCCTTTTTCTTTCTGTTGTTCGTATCGTTATGAGACCTCTCTCTTGGCAGCCCCTCTCTCTGGAGCCTGGTGTCTTCGCTATTACAGAGCGTGCTGGATGGGTTAGTAGGAGATTTTCCAGGTCCTTTCATTATATCAGCTGTCCTCTGCTGCAAGGACATGTTCCTTTTCCTTCTCTTGTGGCAAAGGTTTAATCCCAGCCTACTTTCATTTGGCCCTCTTCAGCAACACAGGTCTGGGTCTAGATGACCCTTTACCAGGAACGCCTGCTCAAAGGGAGAGGATGAATGACCCATTTATTCTGAGGCCTCCTAAGGTCCATTACCTGATTTCTACTTCACAGAAACCTTGAGGTAGATACTACCATCATTCCCACTTCACAGGCAAGGAGTTCGAGGCTAAGAGAGGTTAGGTCTCTTGTTGAAGCACACGTGACTAGGCAGAGGCAAGGGCAGGATCTGGACCCAGGCCTTCTTTATGGCTCTAAAGCCTCTGGCAAGCCAGGCTTGCTCTCGCCTAACTGGGATAGAAAAGGGACCAGAAAGAGAACAGAGGGGCCGGGCGCGGTGGCTCATGCCTATAATCCCAGCACTTTGGGAGGCCGAGGCGGGTGGATCACAAGGTCCAGAGATTGAGACCATCCTGGTCAACATGGTGAAACCTATTCTTTCCTAAAAATACAAAAATTAGCTGGGCATGGTGGCACATGCCTGTAGTCTCAGCTATTTGGGAGACTGAGGCAGGAGAACTGCTTCAACCCAGGAGGCGGAGGTTGCGGCAAGCCAAGATCACGCCATTGCCCTCCAGCCTGGGTAACGAGCGAAACTCTGTCTCAAAAAATAAAAATAAAAATAAATTAAAAAAACAAAAGAGAACAGAGGTGACTGGGGCTACAGCAAAGTCTTCTTTCACCCCCAGCTAGAGTCTAACACACCCACTGAAGCCTGGGCACCCCAGGCCCTGGGGTCACTGCAGCAGGAAAGCCCCAGGCAGAGTGTCCCTTCCATCTGCCTAGATGGCCTGCTCACCCCAGGATCCTGCATGGGCAGCTCTGGACAGGGAAACCAGAATACAATGGCATGCAGGTCGCCTTGAATAACCCCTTCCCTGTGCTCTCCCTGTCACAGGATTGGCTTGCCTGCCCCTGGGACAGAAAGCCCCCTCCCCTGCCAGCTCTAGAAATAGCCTGCTTGATTCATGTGAAGGCTGTCCTGGGCTTCAGGCCAGAGACTCAGCTGGAGGCTGGCTGCAGTGGGAGAGGCCCCACAGACTCTCTTAAGCTACCATTTATTGAGGTATTCGCAAGTGCCAGGACCTGTGCTGAGGGCCTTCTGGACACGGAACCACTCAGTCTTCATGACCACCGTGTGGGGTGTGGGCATCAGGACATCAGTCAGTCTCCTCACTGCTTCCCCTTCTCCCCAGCCTCCAGGGACAGGGCTGAGGCGGCGGCCGTGCCTTTCTCTCCTGTTGGAGCCACTGAACCTCAGGCAGCTTAGCTGGGGAAACAAAAATGTCCTAGTCTTGCTTGCTCCACCTTTCTCCCCCAGTTTAATCAGGTCCGTCCTTGCTGGGGCTTTCACATAACATACTCGGAAATGTGGGGAACTCGGGACTTTGAGCACATTACTCCCAGACAGCGCCAACAGAGGTTAGAAACAGCAGCTACAAAATGGAGGACTTCAAACCAGAGGGCTGTGACAGCCACAACAGGGGCACTGAGTGCCCACACATACCTTAGAAACCCAAGTCTTATTTCCTGGAGCACCAAGTTCCCCAAAACCCTTAGGACCTTTTCACCTTTAGTTGAGGACAGAACCTCGGCAACTCTTCTCTCAACTTCTGTAAATATTTATAAACCTTTTTAAAAAGAAGAAAAAAAAAGGAGAGGGGTCAAAAGAGCAATGGAGGGGTTGGGGTGGGAACAGGCACCACTTTTCCAGACCCGTCAGCAGCAGTCAGTGCCCAACCAGAGAAGAGGTTCTGGTGCCTGCTGTCAGTGCTCTGATCGAGCTGCTTCTTGGAGATCAAGTGCCCCCCTGTGGCCAGTCTAGGGACAAGGGCTGAGTTCCAGCTCCTGATGGGGTCAGAGTCTTAAGCATTCCTTCCATAAGCATTAGTGCCAAAAGGCTCACCCCTCATTCGCTATCTAGTTACCACCTTATTCAACCGGCCCCAGGCAAGAAGGGACTATTCCCAGGGAACTACAGGTGGAGTGGGGGGACCCTTCACTGGCTTGCCTCTTAACTGCCCTTTGAACCAACCCTCAGTATTCTCAGCCCCAGCCTGGTGTAGGGCCTGCAGAGGGGCAGGCACCCAGAGCTTTGTCACACGGATGCAAGCACAAGTGTGGGGTGGGGAATGTGCAGGGAGAGGCCTGTGAGTAAACAGGTGTGGCCTAGAAGCCCAGGCTAGGTCAGAAAGGCCCAGGAAGCCCGGGTCTCAGATGCACAGCAGCTTTGGGAAGAGCTGAGTAGCTTCTGGCAGGGGCACCTCCCACTGCCTTGCCTTCAAGCTGGAAGCAGAAAAGATAGATGGACAATGTCCACCAAGCCCTGTGGTCTTCTCCGGGGCCACTGATGCCCACTGCAACCTTGGCCACCAGACACACCAATCGGTCGTCCCTTTGGTTCCAAGATCTAGGACTACTGTATTGTATAGCCCCAGAGGTGACATTCACATGGGCTACTCAGAAACCTGGTTCCGGGCAGGCAATGGGCAAGTGGGGCTCCAGTCCCCATAGAGGTCAGGGCAGGGATGACCTGCAGGAAATGTGAGTACAAGCCTTCTCAGGTGAAGGCTCCTATTCTCAGTCAGCCCCATTCTGGCACCTGAAACCTTTACCTGCATGGCTCAGACTTTGTGAATGATTAATCGAGTGCCTTGATGTGGTAACTGAGCCTTATTAGGTCCTTCTTGTTTGTGCATGTCTGTACCAGTCCCAACCCAAGAGAGATAAGCAGGAAAGGCAAACAAAGACCAGAGCCTCCCAGAGGGTTTTGATGCCCACAGTCTTCTTGCTCCAGGAGTGAAGCAGCAGCACCTTGGCCCCTTATGGCCCAGACCAGTGATGGGCACCCAGGGCTGGCCCTCAACTGCTAAGACAACTACAGTCACAGCACCTTCCAAGAAGTGCCACCAGGGGAGATGATGGCTTTGCCAGGGGGATGAGGACCTGTAGTCTTTGCTCAACTGCCCTTGCCCCACATTGGGCATCTAGACCGACAGGAGGAGGCCAGGCAGCCTTCCAGGAGGTTTCACAGGATCTGTTATAGTTCTTTTACTGCTCAGATGCAGAGGCAGGAAGGGAGGGGGAAATCTTTAAGCATTTTCCAAATAAGTAAAAACCCCAAGACAGCTATGAGATGGCTCCTGGGGGGTGGGGGGGAGGGGAGGGAGGGAGGTGGGATTGGGGAGCGGGGAGAGAGAGGAGAATGCAACTTGTTATGGCTTCAGTTCAGCTTTCCTTGGATGTGCAAGTGTAGTGGGATTGCTTGTTCCCCAGAACAAAGGGGCTGCACTGATGAGAACAAAATGTCCTAAGGGCAATGCCACTGTGCCTCTTTTCAAGCCCAGTGAGCACCAGGTCTGTGTGCTGAGCAGGAGAGTGATAGGCGAAGGATGACCAGGAACAGCAGAGGGACCAGCCTAGCTTCTGTCCTTCAAGGTTATCTGGGCAGAGGCGATCACGGTTCTGTTGTTTTCATTGGAGTCTTTGAAAGGTAAGACAGGAGGAGTTAGGAACCTGTTCCACTTTCGAGGATCCTCTTCTACAGAGAAGCAGATATGGAGCTGATGGAATCAGCATAGCCTTGACTCAGGCTCCACAACAGCAGCTGCCTTTGCCTCCTAAGCTCAGAGCCTTCCCTGGGCCTCCTGAGCCTCTCTTCCTGCCCTACTCCTCCTGCCTCCTTTTCCTGCAGCTTCAGTTCTGGCCTGGCTCTTCTGTAAAGCTGAGTCCCAAAATACTCACTCCAAGGTGAAACAGATCGGGAGCTGGCCAACCCACTCACCCATCAAACCGTGCCTCAGCTGACTGCAGCCCAACCCAACAAGCATTGAGTCAGCCATTGCTCTCTGCACAGGTGTGGGTGTTTACATGGATTGGTCTGGAAAGGGTGAGGGCTCACTGAGCCGTGTATGGGTCTTTGCTTACAGGTCTTCAGAAGTGCATTTGCCACCATCCTGGGAGGGAGGCTGCCCCTGTACAAAACCAAGCAGCTATCCCAAGGCCAGGACCAAGCCTTCCGAGAGGCTGATGAAGCCTATGGTGCCCCAGGTGAATGGGTCATCTTCTAGATGAGCCCTAGGCCCATCCCATATCTACCCTGGGCTCAACCACAAGGTCTGCTTGTACTTTAACCCTGCCTACCCCCAATCAATCCTGTGAACAGTAGACCCGATAGCACAATTTTTGGATAATTAATAAAAACCGTCTAGTAGATCTGGACAAGCTGGGCCAGCCCGACAAGGCTGCACCGCCAGCCCCCTCTATAGTCTCATCCTTGGGCGAGAGCTCCTAGGGCCACTAGGACAGGGTTGACTGTTGATACTGAGACAACTGAGAACTTCTCAGATGCCAGGACTACAGTCAGAACTGCCTTGGGGACCACCTTGGGCAGTCATTTTTTGGTTAAGAAGAGGATGCTGAGCTCAAAGGGAAGTCACTTCACTGAGGTCACATGGTGAATTAAAGGCAGGTCCTGGCCTGTCACCACACCCTCCTGCCTCCTGGCCCAGTGCTCACTGCACATCAAGATCAGGCTCGGTTCAAATCAGATGGCATCT
Organism: Cacajao melanocephalus; assembly: GCA_963573385.1. Classification (NCBI taxonomy): domain Eukaryota; kingdom Metazoa; phylum Chordata; class Mammalia; order Primates; family Pitheciidae; genus Cacajao; species Cacajao melanocephalus. The sequence goes on along the minus strand of CAUYLG010045039.1, from coordinate 161,074 downwards.
GGGCTGCATGTGACCTGAAATGTGGCTATGCATCAAGGGAATGAAAGGCCTCCCCATTCTCTGTGCCCCTGTTCCCCTTCTAAATCCAAGATCTGTGTGTTAGGTCCAGATCCAGACCTCTCCCTGTTCCGAGTGTCCCAAGGAGAGTCAGAGCCCATCGCCTCAGAATGACCTGGTCCAGCAGTCAACTCAGATACAGAGTGAATTCTGTCCACAGTCACAACATCAGAGTGAAAGGCCCCTCAGCCTCCACCTGCCACACCTCCACCTTCCACGTGAGGGTGCGGGAGAAGGAGTGGCTGCTGAGGAGCCCGAGCAAGGCGTGTGTGAAGGAGCGCCCGGTGCGTGTCAGCCTCCTTTGTGCGTAACTCAACTCCAGTGCTAGAAGCTGACAATTCCCGGGGGAAGTGGCTGGAGATCCAGAAGTGCTTGGTATTTTCCAGTAAAGACCATGTCACTCTTACAAGAAGATTATCATCCCATTTAAATAGAGAAAATAAGGGTTTTTTAAAAAAACTATGATCAACAAAAGAAGAAGTTAAAACCAGGGCCCACCTTCCCCATGTCCCTGCCACCAACTTAGGAGTTGGGCAGAGCCCAGCTGAGGTCCTGCTCTGTTCTTCCAGAGCTGGATAATTTCAAGTAAGACATTTGACTTCTCTGAGCCTCTGCTTCCTCTTCTACAGGATGAGAAGGAAGACAGAGTCGTACAGCTGTCTTAGATAACACAGGAAAATGTTGTAATGAGAACAAAGGTTATCATTAAGACAGGTCAAAAATATAAGCTCTTAATTTATGGAGAGGTAAGTTTCATCATAAAGTTTCTTAAATAGTAAGATCATATAGTACATTTCAAATGCTATTTTCAATAATTTTCTAGGCCATTGTCTATGTTTATGGCACTGCTAAAAAACTGAGGTGCCCGCCGTGCTGGTGCAGCGCATACATTCCTCTTTGCTGGTCCAGCTGCATGTATAAAGCTTGGTCTTGCAAAACATCATGCGGTTTTGCATGATGAAGCAATCCAAGCCACAAGACTGCAAGGACCCGCACATCCACAGAAATGCCACAAGCTGACTGTGGGGCTCAACATCCTGATGTGGAGAGGAGGGGTTCTATCCAGATGAGTTTATAAAAGATAAAAGATGCACAGATAATAATTTAATTCAGACTTAAATAATTAACTTTATTTGTGTAAACCTGAGGAGAAAACCAAGAGCTTCTCATACTGGTGAGAGAAGGAAATAAAAAAGGGAATCTCAAATAGTATACAGAGGCAATGGCCCCTTTCCCTCATACAAGAATTTAGCAAGCAATCTTATACACCCTGAGGGGAAGACAAGCCTTAGAAACAAACTGTTTTGTATTTGGTTTAGAATAGAGAGCAGTTTTACTTTTATCTGGTGGGGGACTGAAGGGCAGTAATGGGGAAGAGTACTGGGACAGGATGAGTACATAAGCAGTTCCTCAGCACCTGCTCCTCCACCAGAGTCCAGTCCTGTGGTGCCATTGCCTCAGATAGACCAAACGACCACAATGTGAGCCGGAGAAGATGTCACTGTCAAGATCAAAGGGGAGGAAGAGGTCGACAAGTATGAGAAGCTCCAAAATACACTAGGGAAGAGGACAAAATGTTTTTCTGGTGCTGAAGACCCAATGTCATGGGTAACATTACTACAGTAAGAGGAGGAAGTAATTCATTATATAATGACATATATCATGAACATATCCCTAATGCAGCTTTTGGAGGAATAATTATGAATGAGGCTGTTATACCAGGCAGAAGAAATTAAGGAAAATCTAGAGAAAAAACCTAATCACGCCTAGTACATGACAGTTCTATGACCCTGTGATGACAGTGTAAAGACTTCAAGGGAGGGAGGATTCTCCATCGGAGGCAAACAGTGTGTGATCTTGCTGATGACCTGCTCAGAAGTGAGGCACAGAGAGACCACGGCTGTGAATGATGGTGGCTGATCTGACTCAGAGCATAAGCCGGCCATGACTCAGAGCATAACAAGTCCCTCAACATACTGGCCATCTTGTAATGGCTGTTCCTACCAAATTTAATGAATAGTATACTTCCTTTACTGCCAAACTTCCAAAGACACCAATGTAATCATACACTAGGAGCTTTAACTCTCGAATAATCACAACACAGCAAATGAATGGGCAGGCTGCCTTCCATCATTAAAGGTTACGGCATGTAAGGATGAGCAATCAATCCCACTTAAATATCCATTAACTCTCATGAAGACCTATAGATTTAATGCAATTTCAGTAAAAATCCCAGCAGGAGTTTTTAGTAGGTAAAGATAAACAAATTCTAAAATTCATGGAAAGGCAAGAGAACTAAAATGACTAAAACAAGAATTAATATAAAGCTATATAGTCAAGATGATTGATAGTATTGGCAAATGGACACATAGATCAAAGGAATGGAATGAAGAAGACAATAAGAGACCCACATGAACATGGCTAACTGGTTTGACACATAAGCAAAAGCATTTCATTGGAGAAAGCATTCTGAAAAATATTAAGTATTTAGTATGCAAAACACCTCATGAAAACCCTCAACCATTTTAAACCTCACATTTTATACAAAAATTAACTCAAAATGATTATAGATCTCAATGTAAAACATAAAACTAAAATATTTTGAAGAAAACATAGAAAAGCATCTTAATGACATGGGGTTAGGCAAAGAGTCCTTAGACTGACACCAAAAGCATAATCCATAAAATAAAAAATGAACAAACTGGACTTCATCACAATGAAAACTTTTTCTCCATGGAAGACACTGTTAAGGGGATGAAAAGACAGGCTACAAACTTAGAGAAAATATGTGCAAATTACGGCCAACCGAAGACTTGTATCTAAAATACGTAACAACTCTCTAAAGTCCACAGTAAGAAAACAACTCAATTTAAAAGTGAGTAAAAGACTTGAAAAAACATTTTACCAAAGAGAATATAGGGAAAGCAAACATGCATATAGGGAAAGCAAATATGCACGTGACTTCATCACTATTAGGAAAACACAAAATCACAATGAAATACTACCACATACAATCAGAATGGCTAAAATAAAAATTACTGACAGTATCAAGTACTGGCAAGAACACAGAGCCACTGGAACTCTCATTCATTACTGATAGAAACGCATGATGCCAAAGCCATTTTAGAAAAGAGTAGCAGTTTCTTAAGCCTATCATATGATCCAGAAATTCCACTTCTGGGTATTCAGCTTAGAGAAATGAAAATTTATGTTCACATGAAAACCTGTTTGTAGTAGATGGATTCATAATCACCCAGAAGTAGAAACAACCCAAATAGTCTTTCAACAGATGAATGAATAACTGTGGTACCTCTAATACAATGGAATAACTTCTCAGCACTTAAGTACCCACGGATCCTCATAGAATACACCAGCAGATACACACCGATGATTTTGCTTGCAAGGCAGTATCCGGGAATAACATTCCAGGGTAAAACCTAACTATCCCAAATCTCCTGTGGCCAAATGCACCGTAAAATCCCAAAAGACCAGGGGCTTTCAGATGTATTCCTCAGGTCCCTAGGCTTTCATAAAAAGTAGGGGGTGGTTCCTCCTGGCCTCAACCATGGCAATTCTATAGTATCTATTTTTCAGATTGTAGTTGCATATAGAGTTTCTTTTGAAAAGATGTAGATTAGCAAAATCTGCAATGGTGGTCATGAAAGATCTAGACCGTTGCTAGTTTACAGAAGGGCCTCCCCAGGGCATGGATGGTCATCTGTTTGGTGATCCATGTGCTGGACCCTCCAGCAGCTACCATAGAGGACGCAGTTTTCTTGAGAAACAATGTCTCCTCTGCTCAGGCTCAAAGCACAGTGACATTAGCCTAACTCCCTTACTTGGTGTCTAACCTTTTTGGAACTCAGTGTTTTGTTAGCATGCTTCTCTCCAGTTTAGAAGGGTTCCTAGCCTTCCTGCCTCAGCTAGTTCTTTGTACCTGGGAGCTCACCTGTTCCATGCTTACACAAATGTCTGCCTTTCTCCAGGCCTGAGGAGCCCTGCCTTCTAGTTCCGGGCAGTCCTGTCTTTCCTTCTGTTGATTTCCTTCACAGAACAAGAACTGGAGAAAAGTCCACCCCTCAGTGAAAAAAGTGTGGACACTTGCATTCTCACCTTACCTAACCTCTCAGCAACATTTGATGTTACTGATCACTCCTCTCTTCCCAATGCATCTTCACTCAGCTCTCAGGACATCCCACTTTCCTAGCTTTCTTTCTCTGACTTCTTTGCAGATCCATCCAGAATTCCTTAAAGCTCAACTCTACACTGCCACCTTTTCATTTCTCTCCATATTTCCATCCAACTTGATCTTACTCATGGCCACAGTTTCAATTATCATCAACATGCCAAGGCTCTCCACATTGACATCTCTAGCTCAACCTCTCCTCCAAGCCACAGGTTTATATACAATTGCTTACCTGACATCTCCACTTGAATGTCTCATAGATACTTTGAAACCTCAAACTAATCCAGTATGTTCTTCCTCTCAACCAAACATGGTCCCTTTCTCTTATTCCCAACCTCTGTAAACACCACCGCCAGGTACCCAGTTCCAGTCAGAAACCCAGAAGTCATCCCTGACCCTTATCTTCTTCCTCAATGCCCATATCCAATCCATCACCAAGTCCTGTTGATTTTACTTCCCAATATCTCAAATGCATTCATTTCTCTCCATAATCACCATGTGTACCTGTGCCCCCCTCCAAACCATTCTCCATACAGAAGCCAAAGGGATCTCTTAAAAATGCAAACGTGATATCATGCCTTTGCTTAATATCCTTCAACAGCTTCCCATTACTCACAAGACAAACACCAAAATCCTTAACTTGGGCTATGAGCCCCTGTCTCGCTCCTGTTTCTCATCTGCTCCTAATGTCCCCTTGCTGTCTATGACACCAATTTCCTTTTCCACTTTATCAAATGAGCCACCGTCTTTACTGCCATTGTGCCTTGGCACCTGCTGTTCCTACACCTTTTGCCTATTGACACCTATACATCTTTCAGATCTGAGCTCACTTCACTTTGGGGAAGCCTTGGACCATACCAGATTGTTCCCCTTTTATATGTTTTCATGGCATTACATCTCTTCTCTTCATAGGAAAGTATGATGTCAACTATTACCTGTGGGTTTATTTAATGTCTGGTTCCCTCCCTGGAGTATACGTGCCACAAAAGCAGGAATCGGGGTTTGTTCTGTGTGGCCTATCACCTGGCACTCTGGAGCTACGTTTAGGGCATGCATGATTGTTTGTAGAACCCAGGTGGTTCCCCTGAAACATGCATGGGACAGACTGAAGAACTGCTCCCCTCACAGCTTAAGTGCCCGAAAGGCTAGATGGGCTAAAATTTTCTAATGTGTGATCCCAATGGAATGAATAAATTATTTCCACCAAGTAATAAATGTAACATTTTTAAAAAGGAATCTATTCGCAGTAACATTAAAATTATAATGTACCTAGGAAAAAAATCTAATTTTAAAAACCAATAAAGATATGCGAGAGCTATGTGAGGAAAATTATAAGACTTAAAGGACATAAAAAGAAGACAAAAATAAATCAAGAGATTCCTTGTTCATGGTGGGAAGACAATATTGTAAATATGTCAACTCTTCCACCAATTACTTGATAAATTACATGCTGTTCCAATCAAAGCCAAATGTGTTTTCTGTAGAAACTAACACATACTCTAAAATCTAGATGAAAGAGTAAACGGCTGAGAACAGCCAAGAAAATGATGAAAAAGAGTAAGAGGTATGTGTTTATGCGTGTGATGGTGGAAGGAGGGTACATATCGCACCAGATTCCTGATTCTAGCCCATATTCTAATTTGTATATGTGAACTTGGTATATGACAAACCTCATTTCAAATTAATAGGGAAAGGATTGAAACTGTGCCCCAAAGAGTTAAAGACACCAATCCCTAACAAAAATTCTTGCATTTACAAAATGGCAGATAAGAAACAACTTGCTGAAACACTGAAACTCCTCTGCTTATGAGGCAAAAGAACTGGCTGAAATCTGTTAGAACCAATATGGCCACTGGAGTTTGGACAGAATGAGCTTGCTGATGTCACAGCCTGAATTTTCACTGCATGTTTCATACTAACCCCTCCCCTGAATTTGCACATGGGATCCATGAGGTAGCATGAAGAGATTACTGTACATGCCCCAGGACTTTCCAAACCTCCCCATTCCTTCTACCAATCACCTTTCATCCCAGAATCCACCCCTCTAATCTTTTCCAACAAAATTACTGCCTTAAAGCCAGGACAGAGAGACAGATCTGAGCTAGAATCCTATCTCCTTGTTAATCAACTTATAATAAAAAGCATTTCTTTTCTAAAAACCCAGTGTCATGGTATTGGCTTCTAGCACATCTGGCAGTGAGCTCCTTGTGCTTGGTAACAGGATGATCTAATTAATACATGGGGCTGGAACTACCAAAATGGAAAAAGAAAACCAGAACATCCTACAGTATGATAAAAAATAAATTCAGGGCCCAGTGCAGTGGCTGATGCCTGTAATCCCAGCACTGTGGGAGGCTGAGGTGGGTGGGTCACCTGAGGTCAGGAGTTTGAGACCAGCCTGGCCAACATGGTGAAACCCCGTCTCTACTAAAAATACAAAAATTAGCCAGGCATGGTGGTGGGCGCCTGTAATCCCAGCTACTCAGGAGGCTGAGGCAAGAGAATCACCTGGATCCAGGAGGTAGAGGTTGCAGTGAGCTGAGATCGCACCACTGCACTCCAGCTTGGGTGACAGAGCAAGACTTCAACTCAAAAAAAAAAAAAAAATACAAAACTAGTCAGATGTGGTGGCACATGCCTGTAATCCCAGCTACTTGGGAGGCTGAAGCAGCAGAATCGCTTGAACCAGGGAGGCTGAGGTTGCAGTGAGCCGAGGTGGTGCCATTGCACTCCAGCCTGGGCAACAAGAGCAAAACTCCGTCTCAAGGAAAAAAAAAAAATCAGGTGAACTAACAACTATATGTGAAATATTTTTCGAAGAAAATATAGACTTATCTTTATGACCTTGGAATAGAAAATGAGTTTTCAAGGACTAAACCATACAAAGCATGTACGAAAGACTGATAAACATGACATCCAAAATTTCTCATACTAGAAAATACACTATAAAAGATTAAGAGAGGCAGGGCATGGTGGCTCACACCTGCAATCCCAGCACTTTGGGAGGCCGAGGCAGGCAGATCGTTTTGAGTTCAGGAGTTCAAGACCAGCCTGGGCAACATGGCAAAACTCCGTCTCTACTAAAAAATATACAAAAATTAGCAGGGTATGGTGGCATGCATCTGTAATCCCAGCTACTTGGGAGGCTGAGGCATGAGAATTGCTTGAACCCGGAGGTAGAGGTTACAATGATCTGAGATCATGCCACTGCACTCCAGCCTGGGTGACAAAGCAAGACTCTGTCTCAAAAAAAAAAAAAAACACAAGATTAAGAGAGTCAGGTAGGAAGAAGATACTTGTAAGCCTGTAAAACAGACAAATATTAGTGGACAGAATATATAAAAATTCCCTACAAATCAGTAAGACAAACCAATAGAAAATACAGGTTAAGAATATGTACAAGCAATTCACAAGATAGGTACAAACTGACCAAAATTTATATGTTTACATTCAAGGTCACTAGTAATCAGGGAAGGCAAATTAGTGAGATACCATTTCACACCTTTGAAATGGCTAAAATTTAAAAGCCTGCAAGTTATTCTCAAATAAAGAAGAAAATGGAAATTGTGCAACAGTAGTTGTTTTATTCCAGTAACAGGAGGTAGCAGGGCTGTAGGGAAATACTTGGGTCTTGGCTGCTTAGTCCAAGTTGTCCAGGAGGCAGCAGCAGCAGAGAGCGGCCCAGCATGCAGCCAGGACTGCCTGACACCCGCTGTCCGTCTTCCTTTCCCGTTCCACCACGTACACTGTTGAAGGGGGTGTGGGGGCAGGCAGGGGAGAGAGAGACCCAGTCAGAGGGGACTTGGTGGCAGCATCCTGGTAGCACTTACCACACTCTGTGGAGACTGGTTCTTTCTAGATTGTTACCTCCATGAAGGCAGGGCAGGTGCCACGCTGATCTGGTTCACTGCCCCCTCCCCGCTCCAGTGTCTGGCACACATCAGGTACTCAGCAGCTATCAGACTACTGTTCCTGCCACCTCTCCTTCCTCAAGCCGACCAGGAAACCCAACCCAGTACTTTATTTGTTGCTTGTCCAAAGAGATCCATTTTTCAATGCAGCCCTTGCCCTGAGCCCCACCCCTGCAGCCTGATATGGCAGACATTGGTGGAAAGCTCTACACATGATTTCATTTAATCCTCACAACAGCTCTGTATTACTATCATCATTTTATAACTCTCATATACTGTTAGCAGGAGAGGGAATTGACAAAATCTCTTTGAAGGTGAATTTAGGGGAAACGGGAGAGACAACAACTGCAACCTAGAAAACTTGTATCTAGAATTTATCCTGCAGAAATAATTGTCCTGGTGTTCAGGGATCTATGTAAAGTATGGTTGTCACTGCATCAAAATAACCCCAAACTAGCCTTAGTGTCTATCAACTGGAGTCCAATTGGGTAAATTAAAGCATATCACATAACAGAACACTACATAGCTGATAAAAGACCAGGTGGTTCTTCCAGGTGGCCAATAATTTAAGGGACGAAAGCAAGGTCTAGAGCAGTACATCTATTTTATTTGTACAATAAGAAGAATTACACACAAATGCACATACATACGTTTCTGAAAGTATACAAGAATTTAAAGGTCAGGGTGTGAAGACAGGTGGAGGTTTTCACTTTGCTTTTACATTTTTCTCAAATCTGAGCTTGTCTGATTCCCAAGCCAAACTCAAGCTGCTCCCCGGGGTCCTCATGGCAGGAGGGTAGGGGTTGGCTAGTTTTAGAATGCCTTGGATCTCTTCAAGTCTCTGTCCCAAGTGCTATAAGAGTTCCAGGGGCTTTAGGGGCAGTGGGCACTAATCAATCTGGGCTCCTAGCCCCAGTGGACCCGACCTCAGTCCTGGGCTGCCTCCCTAAGTCACTGTTACCTAGACACCTCACATGGTCCAACTCCCTACAACCTTGCTCCTCTTATAGCCTGACCTGGCCCCTCCTAACCCAAAGTCCCACCTGTTAAATATACCTTAAATCCAATTCTGTCTCCTCTCAGGCCCTGCAGCCTCTGTGAGCTCTAGGCTAGCACTGGGACTTCTGCTGGGCAAACCTTGCAATAGGGGATGCTATCAAATCACAACTCCCCCTCCAAGGAGCTCAAACCAGACAGGACTCCTACACTGCTGCAACTCCTGAGGCTGAGTGCCTATTAATCCTCTCCTCCGCTGCTCATGCCAGGTCTCAAACAGCTCATTAAGGCTCCTTTGCAACCTCCTGGCCCTCCACACCAGGTGGCAGCACTTCAGAATTTACCAAATCAACCCCAGCCTCTTCTCTTAGGGTTCAAGTAGATAGTCAGGAGCCCACCTGAGCCAGGTCCTGGAGGAAGAGAGCACCAAGGGAGCAGGCACTGTTGGTCTTTGCCTATGCACAGCCTTGAGGATTCCATGATGCTCCAGGGCCACCTCCAGGTCCCTAACCAGCCCCCTGGCTCCCCTCACCCCAGTGAGTATGAACATCCATCCTACTCCGCTTTCTCCTCCCACTTCCTCCGCAGAGCCCCTCCATTGTTGACTCCTATGCTGCTGCTCTCCACCTCTGCCAGCCAGTGACCTCAGCAGCACCAGGACCCTTGTCAGGAACTTCAGTGCCTACTCAGCTGACCCTTGGGAGTGCCCACCCTATCCCTTGGCCTTCTCTCAGCATCAGCAATCCTGTCCCTGGGCTCATCCTTTCCTGTGTCCTGGAAATATCCCCTCCACATTTTTACTCTGTCTGCTCTTCCTCTGGGGCCTCCAATACCAGCCTGGGTTGCTGGGATATGGGAGAAAGCCTCCCAGCCAAGGCAGCTACCTGGTCCTCCCAGATTCAGCCTCTATCATTCTTTTCCTCCTCTTCTTCAGACTGATGTCTGTAGAACTCTGCACATTTACAGGTTTGTTCAAAATCAATTCAAAGGTAGCATTTACATGTCAGTCTCCTGCCCCCTCCTGCACCACACTCCCACTGTCCTACACTTAACCACCCATCATGTCCCTTGCTCAAAAATAGCCAAGGCTCCTACTGTCTCAGCACTCTCCCTCTGGCCACCTAGACTGTTCACAGTGGTTCCATGGATCCCATGGGTCCGAATCTGGCCATGTCCAGCAACCCCAACACCAAGTACTACCCCACGGCCTCAGATACCTCAGAGCCAAATCTGTGCCTAGCACAGACCAGCCCCATGCCTGTGCAGGACACACACAGAATGACAACCCTAGCTTTCTCAGAAAATTTCTATCCCTATCTCCCCAAGTCCTTCTCCTTATCAAAGCTAGGCCCCAGCCGTTCTAAGCATTTCCTCCTAGGAATCTGAGATTCAGCCGGAGGTTAGTGGGGGGAGGGAGCTGTGGGTGGGAGAGGTACTGGGCTTTCATCAGATTCTGGTGATGGGAGGTTCAGAGAGAAGCAGGGAAGGAACCCTCCTTACCTGATACTGTGTGTAGGGAGATGTCCCCAGTCTAGGTCACAATTCCCAAAGACACCCTGTCCCAATTCAGTAGGACGCATCACAATTAGGATTTCATGACAGGATTTTTTTTTTTTTTTAGAAGGAGTCTCTCTCAGTTGCCCAGGCTAGAATGCAGTTGCACAAGTCTCGCTCACTGCAACCTCCACCTCCCAGGTTCAAGCGATTCTCTTGCCTCAGCCTCCCAAGTAGCTGGGATTACAGGTATGTGCCACCATATCTGGCTAATTTTTAAAAATATTTTTGATAGAGACGGGTTTCACCATGTTGGTCAGGCTGGTCTCGAACTCCTGACCTCAAGTGATCCACCTGCTTTGGCCTCCCAAAGTGCTGGGATTATAGGCATGAGCCACCACACCCAGCTCAGAATAGGAATTTTAATAAGATATCAAGCTGAATTTAAATATAGGGTCAAATACTCCCATGTAACCTTGGACAGGTAATAACCTCTCTTAGATTCATTTTCTTCTGCTATAAAATAGGGATAATATTACTAATCTATACCCCACCATAGGGTTGCTGGGAAAATGAAGAGATTATGCATGTAAAATGCTGGGCACAGTGCTTCACACATTGGAAAGCATTCAGTAAATGCTCACTGATGTTACTACTATTATTCAAATGTCTACTACCTTTTAGGCAGACCCCTCCCTGACCAAGAGCAGGCCTCTTATAGACAGGGAGAAAGAAGAGGAAATGCTTACCCACTCTGGAGTGGGTAATAAACAGGAGGCTGGGAGTCAGAGTCACAGGCTATTCTAAGAGAAAGGGGCCTGCAAGATCAGTTAGCCCTTCACTGTACAGAGGAGGTAAAGGAGTTCCATTGCAAGGGATGGATATGCCCAAAGCCACTCTGAGAGAAGAGGAAAAGCAGAACAGAGCCATATCTCTATCTCTAGTAGATCCATGGCAGGAAAAGACAAGAATTTTGGGGAAGGAAACTGCCAGGAACTGAAGGCTGCCTACTCACACCTTCCTGTACCCCAACTCACACACACACATGAACGGTCCCCATCACTTTTCCTTTGTCCTCAACTAACTACATGACATCAGAGCCAAGGTTCAGAGTCAGGGAGACCCAGTCACATCTTCAGAAAGTATGACTAGGAAGCTCAAGCAGAGCTCAGGGCCGAGTAGCTTTCAAGTCAGAGGATGTAGAGTTTGTATAGTGAGCCTAGGACAGGAGAGAAACATACAGGACATGGGAACAATCAGGATGGCAGCCAAAGGCTGTAGTCCAGTGGGCACAGACACCTCCTGTATCCTGACTGCCAGGCCCCTGCCTGGTAACAACTCCACCCCCAACCCCTTCCCACTGATTGAAGGCCTAAACACCCCAGGCACTGTGGTCACCCCACCCCACAGTGGGATTCAGCTGTATCTGCCTACACCACCTGCCAGTTCTAGCCTTCCACTGATCCTGAATGGGCAGTGGAAAACAGTTTGTTGCATGGCAAGAATGACACTATCTTTTTTATTTTTATTTTTTAGAGACAGGGTCTTGCTCTGTTAGGCAGGCTGAAGTGCAGTGGCATGATCATAACTCACCTCAGTGTCAAACTCCTGGGTTCAAGCAATCTTCTAAACTCTGCTTCCCAAGTAGCTAGGACAATGGGAGCATGTCACCACACCTGGCTAATTTTTTAAATTTTTTGTAGAGACAGGGTCTTGCTATGTTGCCCATACTGGTCTTCAACTCCTTGCCTCATGCCATCCTCCTGCTTGGTTTCCCAAAGAGCTGGGATTATAGGCATGAGCCACCTGTGCCTGGTATGACACCATCTTGAAATGAAACCATCATGATGACTGATATATTCCCATAGCACAGACAACTCCTCATAAAAATGCAATGCCTGGCTGGGCATGATGGCTCACACCTGTAATCCCAGTGCTTTGGGAGGCTAAGGTAGGAGGATCCCTTGAGTTCTAAAGTTCAACACTGGCCTAGGCAATAAAGTGAGACCCTATCTCTACAAAAATTTTTAAAAAACTAGCTGGGTGTGGTGGCTCATGCCTGTAGTCCCAGCTATTTGGGAGGCTGAAGCAGGAGGACAGCTTGAGCCAAGGAGTTTGAGGCTGCAGTAAGTCATGATCGCACCACCACATTCCAGCCCAAGTGACAAAGCAAGACCCTGTCTCCAAAAAATGAAAGAAAAAAAGAAACAATGCATATTGCATAAATAACCCTCTAGTAAAGATGTTTGTCTAATCTTCCCAGAGTTTTGTAAGAAAGTCTGAGGTATGATACATATCTTTACCCTAAAAGCTTGCTATTTAAAGGATACTTTCTGGAGAGTAGGTACAGGGATCCACCCTGTCTCCACCTGAGACATTGCTTCTGTTCTTAAGTATCTATTAAATGTTTCTTTCTGAGAAACTGGATTTGTCAGCCTCTCAGCTCCCTCAGCCTTTAGGGATAGATCTGTATATAGCTGGCTCATCCTGGAACAACCTGTGAGCAGAGATGCCAGACACCCTCCTGGAACTGGCTGCATACCTTTTGAACAACCTCTTCCTTCTTCTCTCCCTGCTAGAGGAATGGCTTGCCTACCCCAGGGCAGAAAAGCGCCCCCTTGCTTCACATCAGCTCTAGAAATAGCTGACTGATTCATGAGCAGGCCCCTCCCAGAGCATAGGCCACAGTCCTACTGTGTGAAGGGCTCTTCCTCTACACCCCACACAGATCTCTGTTCTTCTGGGAAGCATCTGATCTGCAGTCTGGCAAACTCCCTTCATCCTCCAGTATCCAGAAAATAAGGTAACCATCAGGGTAATGAAATGGCAGCCACAGTACTAAGCATGTATTGGTCCCTTTTGTCAGCTCAACCCAGCTCAGACCCAGCTAACATTCCCTCCTCTTCCTGGTTCTGCCCATGACTTGGACTGTCCCCTTCACCTTTCCAAACCTCAGTGTCTCCATCTGTAAAAAGCAGGGTTGACAGTGGTGTCTACAGTAAGGTCCCAAAGATGAAAATGTCTTGACAATAAAATATTGTTTGATCCTTCCCTGTCCCTGCCCCAGCTGCCACGTGCCAGAGCAGTAGGAGAAGGCACAGTCAGCCTTGAGAAGAGCAGAACAGAAAAGTAGCAGAGGATGTCCTTCTCCTTGTCCTCTGCATCATCTCACTGGATCCTATCCAGAACCTGGGAGCTCTAGGTGGTGGTTCCTCCAAGAAACACCTTCTGGTGGCAGAGATGGGCTCAGGTTAAGTATTTAGATGAAAAAGGCAGACTACAGGCCAGGACATGTACAGTGTCCAGAAGAACAGAGTTTAGGGGGTAAGAATAGGACACTTATTTTGTACGCCAGTGATGTTTTCCTTTTTACTTCTGTTATTAGAATAGAACAAAGAAAATAGGACTGTCTTAGAAGTGACTGGCTTACTGTCAGTGTTTGCGTATTCCCTAACTAGACTCTAAGTTTCTCAAGTGTAGGGTACAGGCTTTCTCCACATGCTGCCCCTACAGGGCCTGAGACACAGGGAAGGGAAGGCTGGCTGGGAACTATGAGCACCACCAAGATCCTTCCAGGCAGGGACAGATGACTAGAGTGGGCAGTCCTTGCCTCACTCACAAGGGCCACATGGCCCACAGTCTAGGTCTTCACCATGTCATGAGTTCAAAGTACCAGTACACTGGGACTGATCTTAGTATCTTTAGTTATGCAGTAGTTTGAGTTGGCTCATTTGTGAGTCTAGAAAATTGCTAGTAAGAAATTAACACGGAGAATAACCACATGCCCATTAAGACAAGAGTTTCACAACCAGAGATGGCTGGTTGTGAAACTCTTGTCTTAATGGGCATGTGGTTATTCTCTGTGTTATTCTCAACCAGACCACTTCCTAAATGGTCTGGCAAATACAGGACATAGGCTCAAGGAAGCCCATTATCACCCAAGTGTGTTCTTAGCTGGGATGGGGAAAACTGGTCCTGTGCCAAGGCATTTCAGAAATATACTTTCCTAGGAAGTTACACATATGTAATTCCAATAATTCTAAATGTGGCATAACAATTTAATGAAACAAAAGCAGATTACAAAAGCTGAAAGACATGGGGGATAATACCATGCTTGCACAAAGCTGCCATGAATGGAAGACAAATATCCTCAACAGCCTTAGTCATCAGCAGGCTCATGGTTTCAAGTCCTCAGAGCCAGGTCTGGGGACAAGGCCAAAATATCAGCTCAACTAGGGTCAGGAAAGAGAAGGGTCAAAGTCATTAAGAGCCCACATTGCTAAAGAAAGGTGGCTGTAGTAAGGCGCACTGCCTAGTCCAGTGCCCACCAACAAGTGACAAGGGTGCCCCAACAAGCATAAGGAAGTAGCCTGCTGAAGTGTGGTCAATGAAAGGGGATATATCAAACTGGAATTGTAAAATGTCATGAAAGCCTATCAAATATCAAAATGAAGTCTGATATTACAAGTGACCAGTGGTAGTTATGCTGGAGTCTAAAATTAGATGGTGAGTAAAGCTGACTTTTGGTCTGCCAGTCTATCCCTCAGCAGAGAAGCGTGATTCATCAAAAACTGATCTTCAAAGACATCTTGCTCCTTGTGCTGTGCTCTAAACCCTTACCCAAATGACAGAAATTAGGGCCTTTAACAGATATTTGTATATCCATGTTCACAACAGCATTATTTAGAAACACAGTCAAAAAGTGGAAGCAACCCAAGTATCTATCAATGGATAAACGAAATGTGTTACAAATATACAATGATTATTATTCAGCCTAAAAAAGGAAGGAAATCCTGACACATGCTACAGCATGGATGAATCTTGAGGACATTGTACTAAGTGAAATAAGCCAGTCCAGAAGGACAAATACTGTATGGTTCCACTTATATGAGGTACCCAGTGTAATCAAATTCATAGATACAGAGAGTAGAATGGTGGCTGCCAGGGGCTGGAGGTAGGAGGAAATGGTAAGTTGTTCAACAGGGACACAGTTTCAGTTTGGGAAGATGAAGAGAGTTTTGGAGATGAGTGGTGGTGATGGTTGCACAACAATGTGAATGTACTTAATCCAATGAACTGCACATTAAAAAATGGTTAAAGGCCATGCGTGGTGGCTCATGCCTGGAATCCCAGCACTTTGGGAGGCCAAGGTCGGTGGATCACAAGGACAGGAGTTTGAGACCAGCCTGGCCAATATGGTGAAACCCCATGTCTACTAAAAATATAAAAATTAGCCAGGCGTGGTGGCGGGCGCCTGTAATCCCAGCTACTCAGGAGGCTGAGGCAGGACAATCACTTGAACCTGGGAGGCGGAGGTTGCAGTGAGCTGAGATAGTGCTACTGCACTCCAGCCTGGGTGACAGAGCAAGACTCCATCTAAAGAAAAAAAAAAACGCATTTTATCACACACGTAAAATCCTGCGTTATTTTTTCTTTTTTTAAGAGACAGGGTCTTGCTATGTTACCCAGGCTGGAGTGTAGTAGTGTGATCACAGCTTACTATAAACTCAAACTCCTAGACTGAAGTGATCCTCTTGCTTCAGCCTCCTGAATAGCTAAGAAACCCGAATTCTTTAATCCTCAGTTTATGAGTGAGAATTCCAGGGCACTTCACACTTGGGGGAAAAGACACCAGAGCTTTTCTTCACAGCAGGCAAAACTCTGTACGTTGGTGGCTCAGGACATTCTGTTCTGGCAACAGCTTCAGTTCTCTTTGGTTTGGTAGTGAATCAATCCTGCAGGCCCCTGGAGCCAGCCTGGACTCTAGCCAGCCGGAGACACCTCATGGTCACAAAACAGTAAGTCCACTCTGACTGCCTGTGTGCCCACCTGCCCTCCTGCTTGAAGACTCTTCCAGATTGCTCCAACTATATCTCACATCCAGCAAATGTGCTGAAGGAGAAAGAAGCTGCTGTTGCTGACACTTGGCTCAGTCTCCTTCCCACCTCACATGCTCACTTTGCATTTTCCTGACACAGCCAACCCTGCAGAGGAGTCCAGAAATAAAAGATATCATCCCTGACTCAGGCAGCTCCCAGACCTCTTGAAAAGAAGAGACAAAGACCCATCTCAGGAAGCTCACAGCCACATGCCAAACTGGGCAGGACCAATAATAAACACAACTGGAACAGAATCAGGATAGATCCTTTCAATGAGTTAAGGTGAGAGGAATGTTAATCTTATTACTGCCCTCTCCTCATTTCTCTCTCCTTGCACTGCTATAAGAAAACTAAGTAAACTATGGCTAGTGAGTGGCTCACCAAGAAATGGGCATCATCTTAGATGGGCCCCGGCTGCCACAGCCAGCCCTAATAGCCCTGGCTTCTGACTGATAGGCCATCATGGCCTGAAAGTCCCTTGCCCCCAGGATGCAACGATGGTTAGGGTTTTTAATGCATGACCTGTTATTTCATACTCTGCTGAGCAGCAAGAATGATGCTTGAAACCAGGGAAGCATAGAAACAAAGCAAGGAGAGAAAAGGTAAGAGTGGAACAGAAATAGAAAATGACTCAGAAAACAAAAACCCCTAATGTCAGTGCCCCTTAAATATAAGACAACTACTGCCATGATTTTAGAGGGATAAACAGAAATCAGAGAAATGATTTCCTCCTGGTTTTCAGTCACTGGGTTGCAAAAAAAAATAGAGAGGTTACTTTGAGTGGAGCTGGCTGTTTGGAACTTGCACAAATGGGCAGAGATCACCAAGGAGGTAGCTACTGGGTTTTTCCAAGTAGACTGCAGGCACAGGCAGGCACAGACTACTCTGTTATCGGCAATGTTAGCCTGATTCACATTGAGTGCTAGCTCAGGAGTCTCATTCAAATAGTACTTGCTGCATTTTCTAAGAAGGTAAACACTGCCATATCATTTTTATTAAACATAAAATGTGTTTTATCTTAGGTATACAGACCATAACTGGCTTCTAAAGGTACCAGATTCCTGTGTTACTGATTAACAGCTCCAGCAGATATATTTATGCAAAGCACCCCAGGTTGTTTTCTTTTTCCACTTAATTTTACAACAGTAAAAATAGTAATGTTTTCTCCTGAATGCCTCTTAGTTTACAGCCTGGTACACAGTGAGTTCTGAGGTCAGGGATGGGACAGGATGAACATTCTCAATGAATGTAGTGAGAAGGTGATTCAGGGCAACCCTCACTTGTAAGGACTGTCCTCCACCCTTCCCCTCTATTACCTGCAGCACACTACCCATTATTTCAGAGAAACAAAGGCCATCCTTGCAGATTTGCAAAGAACTGTGTGGGGTGCCTCGGCTATGCCAAATTACCCACTGCAATTCCTGCTGTTTTGTAACACTGCTACAAGCTGACATCCACACAGAATCAAAGGCAAATGGTCCTGAAAATCCCCACTTTACCTACCGAGATGTGATTATATGGCAAATGTGAGGCCTGAGACTTCACCAGTGGAGAAAAGGAGACAGAAATGGTGGCTCGGCTTTTATGACTGTGACTAGGACTCTGGCCCTGGGAGACAGGGCCAGAGTTTAGGGAAACAACCCCCTTCCACGGTCAACTCTATCAGGGCTGGCCAGCTTGTCACTGAAGTCAGGTTTAAAAAGTCTCCATAGTCATGACCAGCCTCTTGCCATGAAAACCCTAAGGTGGAAAACTAAGTAGGGTTGGCCTTGTAGGCGGATGTAGAGACCCTCCAAAAATATGCCAGGAAGGCCAGAGGGCATCTGATTTCTCCCCATCCAGCAGAGTTCAGCTGCCAAAGTGGTGGTTTTATTTACGACACTACCAATTTGGAGAACTAAAAGAGCAGAAGGACTCTCAGCAAACTCCAAAAGCCCAGTATACAGCACACCTGGCCGAGGGTACACTCTTGGATAGTGTATTTGCAACACTGCTGTCATCATCTGTCCATATTACAGCATAAGCAGACCAAATCCCTTGGGCCTGGCAGCCCACAAAGGAACACAGGGCAAAAGCAAAGAGAGGCAGTGCTAGTGTTGGGACACCCTAGAGTCCAACCTCAGTGCCATCTTGAGGGTGTGACAACCTCTTCCAGCTTTAGTTTCCTTGCCTGTAAAATGGGAATGAGATTAGCACCTATTCCCTTATTGGGTTCTTCAAGAATTTGATGAGTTAATCCACGCAGGCCAGTGACTACTATACAGCAGGTATTCAATATACTCTAGCTGCTACTATTGCTCCCACAACAGAGACCTGAAGAATGGAAGGCAGGGCTTCCCAATGGCTAAGACACCAGGAAGCAACATGGGCATTTGATAGAGCTGGTACACCCTAGAGACAGATGTATTTCATACAATGAATTGGAGTCTTTTTGAAAAATGAACCAGAGACATGGAAATGGGGAAAAAAAGAGGTGTCTGTTTATATAAGGTACTGCCTTAGTCCAACTCCTTGTGGATGCTAGGATCTAAAGTGATAATCCAGCAGGGCCTGGGGCACTGCCTCCTAGTGATATTCACAACCACAGCTATCCTTATTATAACACCCACCATATCAGCTAGCTGGAGTGGGGAGCCGGCTATCACCAAGAACCCTTCTACCAACTCCCACCATCACCACTCTTCTCCCACGACTGAACAGGGAAATGGAAATGGTCCTATTTAGCAATTCCTTTTGACCTCCAAGATAAACCCTGGGGACCCTCAGCTCCTAATTTTATCTGGATAAAAATGCTGAGGACAGCAATGCCACTTATCACTCTATGCTCACAGCCTACCACAGGGCACTCAGTAGGCCTGGCACACAGGAGACACTAAATGAATGAGTGAATGCACAAATAATCTGCCTTGCACTCCTTACCTCAGTTGGAAAAGTTTGTCTTGCAAAGAAACTGCAGATATGGGCTTAGCTGGCTACACTCTGAAGCAACTGCAAAGCACTGATAAGGAAAAATATGAGACCCAATTGCTCTCAAGTTCTTAAGAAAGGGAGTCACTCCACTTTTGTCAGGTCAAAGCCTTCAAAAGAGATCTTGGCATACCCTGAATTTTCCAGAAAGGGGCTGAAGGCAGTCCTTGATATCAGGGCTATTGATTTATTCCAAAGGGAATAAACTGCCTGGGAGAAGATCTTGGAAGACAGTCAAGCAAGCAAAGGGAGCTCAGGGTCCTGAGTCCAGCTAGGCCAGGGAGAGTGGGCCCAATAGCCATAGAATACACCTTTTTCACAAAGGCTTCAAATCTGCAGCCCCAGGACATCTTGCCTACAGCCCTGGGGAGTTCATGGTTACTTACTAGCTGCCTGAGGCTACTTGGAAAGGACTTTTTTGGAGGCTCAGAAGGAGGGGAGAGGAATATTGATCCTTCATAAACAAACTACCCATGATATACATTCTCCCCAAAAGCAAAAATTCATTTTACCCATTAAGAACAACTCACAATATAATCTTGCACTCTCTAAAATTCTCCAGGCTGAAAAGGTATCCCAGTCTAGCAAACAGACTCATTTCAAGGGTAAATGGAAAAGCTCAGAGGAAACCAAGGCACTACTTAAAAAAGAAAGAAAAAAGCCTAATGGAGATTTTTTTTTTCCCTAAGGAAAATACAATTGAAAACCATCAAAATCTTTTGTAAGCTGTTCCCAAGTTACAGTCTTTAAGCAAATGTGTTCCTGGGGAAAGGGCCTGATGACAGAACCCCAAGAGAAAGCTCAGGTACAACCCCCAAAACAAGAACATGTGTGTGCGCTCTCGCTCTCTCTGTGTGAGTGTGTGTGTGTGTGAGAGAGAGAGAGAGAGAGAGAGAGAGAGAGAAAGAGAGAGAGAGAAAGAGAGAGAGAAGAGGGCTCTACTCCCTCCCCATGCTTCAGAAAGCTCTCTAAGTCTAAAAGCCTGAGGATGGGTCTGAGTAACCTTAGGAGTATGCTACTTTTTCCAATCAGGATCCCAGTCTGGCTACACAAGGCACCCTTGATTAAATGAGGAAAAGGTCACTGAGCCTAGCAGGGAGAGAAAAGGAGGGGAGCCGTATTAGTCTCTCGAGACCAAAAGCATTGCAGCCCTGCAGCATACAAGCAGCAAGCTTCCTGGTACAGGCTGATAAGATTTTCCACAGGAGTTGATAGGAAAGCAAATATTTCCTGGAGAAGGAACCCACTCCCTCAGAGAGCCACAATAAAGCTGGAACAGCAAAAGACCAGGGCAGGCTACTCAAACACTGCGATGATCTCCTCACTGGGTCTGTCTCCATGAACCCCCATCCCCTGCCAGACTGCCAGTTCAGCTCACAGGGCAGGAGCTGGGTCTTCTTCAGCTCTGTATCCCCAGAGGTCTAGCTCTTACAGCTCTGGACTTGGCCCTCACACTTGTGCTATTGCTGGGCTAATCACTGGACTCAGAGATTATGAGTAACATACCTGGGTTAATCAGTTTAGTAAAACGTAAGTCCCTTAACCTCTCTGTGGGTAAAAAACCCAGCATGCTGTCAACCGTGTGATACTAACATCTGAAATGGAGACCTCAGTGAAAGCTGATAACCACTCCTTAAGACTTACATATTCTAAGAGACTGAGATACAGCTAAGGATATACAGGCTATATAAAGTTATACAAACTTTTTTTTTTTTTAAGACAGGGTCTCATTTTGCCACCCAAGCTGGAGTGCAGTGGTGTGATCTCAGCTCACCGCAGCCTTGACCTCCTGGGCTCAAGTGATTCTCTGGCCTCAGCCTCCCAAATAGGTACAGGTGCATGCCACCATGCCCAGCTAATTTTCTGTAGAGACAGGGTTTTGTTATGTTGCCCAGGCTAGTCTCAAACTCTTGGGCTCAAGTGATCCATCCACCTCGGTCTCTGAAAGTGCTGGGATTACAGGCATGAGTCATCACGCCTGGCCTATACAGACTTTTTGAAGTTAAAACACACACACACACACACACACACACACACACACACACACACACACACACAAAACAATACACTCAACAACACTTTATTTTTTTTATTTCCCACCCTACACCAATATACTAGCAACACTTTTATGTAGCATTATATTAGCTGCAAATACATCCTCTGGACAGAGACTAATGCACTAGATAAATTTCAAAAGGGCTATATCACAACACTTATACCAAAATGTTAACTGCTATCTCTGGGTAGCGAAATTATGCATATTATTTACTTTCTCAAAGGAAAAATGTTTCTGTAATTTAAAAGTTATTTTCTAAAGAGTGGCCACGTTTCTCTGTGTGAGAGCCTGGGTATAACCCAGGAACAGGAACTCTGGCATATTATCAGCATTGAACAAAGTAGGGGTTTGGAAGAAACCAGCTTTTCTGGACCACTGATCACTCCAGACTTGGTCCTCACACTTATGTTATTGTCTGCTGGACTAAGTTCTCGTCGAATGATAAAGATACAATCTCTGCTATCTTCATTTTCAGCATTTTAATTACAATCTATTCTATGTCATGTCCTGATTTTTAGAGCATCTCAACTCTCTGTAAGGAGCCACAATATAAGCAGAATATAATTGATTTTTTAAAAGGTGCCACATTCTACTAGACAGTTCCCCTGAGATTTACTTCCATGAAAATCTATGGGAATCTTAAGAGAATGAAAAGCTATCAGTCTTCAAGAGGTTCCTTCTCAAGTTTCCCCTGTGGCTAACCACACCAACCACTGAGAAGATGGCACTAGGTGCCTATGGGCACTGTGCCACCCAGGCAGCTGGGGTGGTAAGAGACACGCCACCCTATGCACAGGCCCTGGAGCCTGGGCCCTTCCTGTATAGCATTAAGCTAATGCCTCATGACTACTGGGAAGAATATATCCAAGGGGAAGATCCCTGTCACCCTGGATGTTCCCCACACCAATGACCTGCAGCACTGGACTTGCTCTGCAGAGTGCAGCTGACACAGGGAGGTACTGACAATGCCTGTTTAGCACCAATCCTTCTAAGACTGTTCTACTCTATCCCACCTGCACCTTCCAATTTCCCTTAGTTGAGTTTCACCCAAAGTAGCCTTCTTTTCCTTCCCCACCAAACCAATATCCTCATTGTTTATAACAACCTAACTGAAGAAAGCTATGCAAGAGGTAATGGGAATATGTGTGTCATATTTTCAAGACTGGAAAAGTAGTATCAGAGCAGAAAACCCAGGCTGCACATGGGTGGAAGGGGGCTAAGAACAATGAAGCAAGAACATTTGGTCTGGAAGCAGCAGACTTCAAAATACCTTGTTTCCCCAGGCCAGCCAGGTCTGGCCAACCTAGCCTGTTCCCGGCCCTCAAGCACAGAGTACATCCCATAAGCCAGTTGAGTAAATTGGAACTGCAAAGAGCAGTTGTCTTTCCACACACCATTACCTCTGAGTGCTTGGCAAACCAAGACTTTTAAAAAGGCAAAAAGGAACATTCTACATAAAGTACTTAACCAAAACAGATTATATCTCTATCCCCAAGACGATGGAAAAGTCCAAGGACACCTTTAGTAGTCTATAGTCCCCTAGTGTCATGACCACACTGTCATCACATGGCACACAGATCCATGAGACCTGGCACTGGTGCAGTCATTAGGGAGACCATCATCGAAGTGCTAGGCCTAACTGAGCAGATCTGTGAAGTTAAGGCCCTAAGTCAGAAAGAATGAGAGCCTAAGACGGTGCTAAGTACATTCACTAAAAACCTTTCTCATCTGCTTTTGTGAAGAGAGTTGCAACTGAGTGCCACCAGGGAAAACCCATCTTACCCACAGACTCCTCCTCCTTTACCACTGCTAACAATGTATGCTATAGTTAAGTTTGAAGTATTTTAAGGATATTCTCTGGCGGAATACAAAACAGCACAATACAGTCATGCATCTCTCAGTGATGAAGATATGTTCTGAGAAATGTATTGTTAGACAATTTTGTCATTATATGAACATCATAGTGTACTTACACAAACCTAGGTGGTATAGCCTATTGCACACCTAGGGCATACAGTATCCCTATTGCTTCTAGGCTACAAACATGTACAGCATGTTACTATATTGAATACTGTAGGCAATTTTAAACAATGGTAAGCATTTATGTATCTAAACATAGAAAAGGTACAGTAAAACTATGGTATAAAATATAAAAACTGGTAGACATATAAAGAGCACTTACCATGAATGGAGCCTGCAGGACTGGAAGTTGCTCTAGGTGAGTCAGTGAGTAAATGTGAAAGTCTAGGACATTACTATACCCTAAGACAGACTTCAGATATACTGAACACTTACACTATATACTGTCTACTTTGGCTATACTGAATTTATAAAACAAATTTCTTTCTTCATAACTAACCTTAGCTTACTGTAACTTTGAAAAAAAATTAAAAAATTTTGACCCTTTACCAACACTTTGCTTAAAACATAAAGATATTACACAGCTATACAAAACTGTTTTTTCTTTATACCCTTATTCTATAAGCTTTTTCTATTTTTAATTTTTTTTAAATTTTTAAACTTTTTTGTAAAAGCTAAGACACAAACCCACACATTAGCCTAAGTCTACACAAGGTCAGGATCATTAACATCACTGTCTTCCACTTCCACATCTTGTCCCACTGAAGGTCTTCAGAGGTAATAACATACATGGAGTTCTCATCTCTATGATAACAATGACTTCTTCTGAAATGTCTCCTGAAGGACCTGCCTGAGGCTGTTTTACAGTTAACTTAAAAAAAATAAGTAGGAGTTCTCTCTCTCTCTCTTTATATTTATATATAGTTTGTTTTTTGTTTTTTGTTTTTTTTGAGACAAAATCACTCTGTTGTCCAAGCTGGAGTGTAATGGCACAATCATGGCTCACTGCAGCCTTGACCTCCCTGGGCTCAAGTGATCCTCTCACCTCAGCCTCTCTAATAGCTGGGATTACAGGCATGTACTATTACGCCTGGCTGTTTCTCTGTAGAGATGGAGTTTTGCCATATTGCCCAGGCTAGCCTCGAACTCCTGGGTTCAAGCAATCCACCCACAGGTGTGAGTCACTGTGCCTGGCCTTAGTTTATGTATTTACTATACTTTTTATTGTTAAAGTGTACTTCTGACTGGGCAGGGTGGCTCATGCAAAAATTAGCTGGTTGTGGTGGCATGCACCTATAGTCCTAGCTGCTTGGGAGGCTGCGGTGGGGGGATCACTTGAGCCTGGCGATGTCAAGGCTGCAGTGAGCCATAATCATGCCACTGCACACCAAACCACATAAGCCAGTAACACAGTCGTTTATTCTCAAGTATTAGGTACTGTACATAATTGTATGTGCCATGCTTTTATATAGCTGGCAGTGTTTACACCAGCATCACCACAAACATGTGAGTAACACATTGCTTTATGACGATATCATGATGGCCAGATATCACTAGGGATAGAAATTTTCCAGCTCCATTATAATCTTATGGGACCACCGTCATTTATGTGGTCTGTTGTTGACCAAGACATCCTTATGTGGTGGGCACATGAGTGTAGTTAAGAATATAAATTTGAAACTAGATAGACCTGGGTTCAATTCATAGCTCAGCTAGTTACTACTTAAACAGAGCTTAGTTATGTCATCCCTCTGAATCTCAGTCTCCTCATCTCTAAAATGGGATACCACTAGGACTGCTATATGGATTAAATATGATAATGTATACAAAGCACCTGAATAAGATCTAATTAGAAATGGTAATATTTAGCGACTGGCACTAAATTACTGAAGGGGTGTGTGTGTGTGTGTGTGTGTGTGTGTGTGTGTCTGTGTGTATCACTCTGTTACACAGGCTGGAGTGCGGTGGCACAATCTTGGCTCACTGCAATCTCCGCCTCCCAGGTCCAAGCAACTCTCCTGCCTCAGCCTCCTGTGTAGCTGGGATTACAGGTGTGCACCACCATGCCTGGCTAATTCTTGTATTTTTGGTAGAGACGGGTTTCACTATGTTGGCCAGGCTGGTCTTGAATTCCTAACCTCAAGTGATCCACCCACCTTGGCCTCCCAAAGTGTTGAGATCACAGGTGCTAGCCATTGTACCTGGCCACTGAAGGGATTTAACAGGTATTTGTTGAATGAGGTTCTGAGGGAAAAAGGAAGAGTAGGTTATAAAACAATTTTTACTTATACATGGGAGGCCACATGATACATGGCAGTATGTCAGGTTCTGGGTCAGAGATCTAGGGGATCATAGACAAGGTATTATTATAGCTTCTCTAAGATCCTGTGTCCATAGCTGTAAAATTTGAGATACCACTACCCTGAAAAGCTGTTGTAAAACTTGTAAGCCATGTCTACAATGCTATCAGCCCAGTATCAGGGATCTCAGTAGGTGCTCAGCAAATGGTGGTAGTTGCTGAAAAGCACAGCCTCTGGAATCAGATGGCCAGGTTTGAATCTTAGCTCCATCATTTCTTAGCTCTGTGACCATGAACAAGTTAGCCTTTCCATGCTTCAGTTTCTTCATCTATATGATGGAGATAATAAGACAAGTAGTTACTGGTGAATCCAGAGGTCAAATTAGACAAGGTTTCCTATTATGGGCCTTTCAGATAGTAGAGAAGACCTTAATTCTTTAAAAATATTTTTTTATTTTAATATTTGTGGGTACACAGGCATATATTTATGGAGTACATGACATGTTTTGATACAGGGATGTAATGTGTAATAATCACATCAAAGAGAATGGGGTATCCTTCCCCTCAAGTGTTTATCCTTTGTGTTACAAATAATCAAATTATATTCTTTTAGTTATTTTTAAATGTACAATTAAATTGTTATTGACTATAGTCACCCTGTTGTGCTAGCAAATACCAGACTCATTCATTCTTCCTAACTATTCTTTTGTATCCATTAACCATTCCCACCTCTCCCTGCTATCCTTGCCAGCTTCCGGTAACCATCCTACTCTCTATCTCCAGAAGTTCAATTGTTCTGATTTTTAGATCCCACAAATAAGTGAGAACATGCAATGTTTGTCTTTTTGTGCCTGGCTTATTTCACTTAGCATAATGACCTCCAGTTCCATCCATGTCATTGCAAATAATTATTTTTTATGACTGAATAGCACTCCACTGTGAATACGAACCACATTTTAAAAAATCCAGTCATCTGCTGATGGGCACGTGGGTTGCTTCCAAATTTTAGCTATTGTAAACAGAATTGCAACAAACATAGGAGTGCAGATATCTCTTTGATATACTGATTTCCTTCCTTTTGGGTACATACCCAGCAGTGGTATTGCTGGATCATAAAGTAACTCCATTTGTAGTTTTTTGAGGACCCTCCAAACTGTTCCCTATAGTGGTTTTACTAACTTACATTCCCACCAACAGTATACAAGGGTTCTCTTTTCTCCACATCCTCTCCAGCATTTGTTACTGCCTAGAGAAGACCTTAATTCTTTAACTAGAGTCAAGATTATAAAATTACAAATCAAGATAATACTATGAAGGACAGAAATCTGATCCAGACTGGGAGGTGAGGAGTACCAGTCAGATGTGAATGATTAATAGGGGTTACCTATCCTAAGCCAAGAGAGGAGCAAAGAATTCCCCAAGCCATACAGAGGAAGTGGCATTTGCAAAAGCCATGTGGGAGGAGGGAGCGTGGTGAGGCCGAGAAACTGAAACTGAACCTGGTAGCAGGGCCAGACTATGAAAGGACCCTAAGTTTTTTGGAATGCTGGTCTTTAAGAAAAACAGAAAACCATAAAGGGGGGAGAAAAAATACTTAAATCCTTGAGTTGTACATTAAGTTCCTACTTTGGCACGTCCAAGGGTCAGATGAGGCAATTATTCCCACCAGGACCTCTTTACCCTCAGGTAATCTGAAACCTTTGACCTAACAGAGGAAAGCCTAGAACACTGGCAAATCCTCCACACCAAATGTAGGCCAACAGAACATTGCAATAAGTAAGGAAGGGTAGTTTCCCTTCAAACTGAGGATTAGCAAGTTGTAAGTCCAGTCCCCTCTCTGGGGTAGGGGAAAGATAGCTTGAGATAGCTGAAAGAAATGGCTGATGTTTGAGCCTTTTTTAACAGCCAGGAATTTCAGGACCTCATAAGCAGCCTGTCTTCTAGTTGAGAGGCCAGAGAAGACAGTTCTGTGGCCACCAGAGCTCTGTCTCTCACTTCTCATAGCAAAAGGTATTTATGTGCCCAGACCCACTTGCTGGGTCAGAACCACAAGATTCTCAAGCCTCTGACAGACCCAGCTGAAGTCTTAAAAGATGCTGGCCCTGCCTATGTGAAACTTTTCCAAGGGATTCCATGAAAACGCCATTTGGCCACTGGAAGATTCAAATGAATGTCCCAGGATATGTGCTTAGAGATATGAAAGGAAGGGGGAAAGTTAAATAAATTATCCTCAGTTTAGAAGATAAACTGAGTTGGGCATGGTGGCTCACACCTGTAATCCCACCACTTTGGGAGTCCAAGGCGGGCACATGGCTTGAGTCCAGGAGCTCAAGACCAACCTTGGCAGTGTTTGGTGAAACTCCTGTCTCTACAAAAAATTTTCTAAAAAATTAGCTGGGTACAGTGGCACATGTCTGTGGTCCCAGCTACTCAGAAGGCTGAGGTGGGAGAGTCACTTGAGCCCAGGTGGTCAAGGCTGCAGTGAGCCTTGTTCTCACCACTACACTCCAGCCTGGGTGACAGAGCAAGATCCTGTCTCAAAAAAAAAAAAGAAAAAAAAAAAACAGTGCTCAGCACCAGGACTGACACATGACAGTAACTCAGGAAGCAGCAGCTCAATACGGCTACTCCCAGGATTCTGCACAGATGAGATGAGGAGGAAAAGGAACCCAAGATAAGGCCTGAAGGAGAAATATCTCACAGGATACCCTGTGCAGCTCGAGGTGATTGGGAGAGGAGAGGGGGACAGTCAACCATTCAAGAAATATTTAAAATTTAGTAATGAATATAACATTCAAAAATCCCTGCCTTCAAGGGGCTTATACTTCAGTGGGAAGAGAAAGGCAGCCAATGAATAAGTAAACACAGTATGTTAGGCAGGGAAAACAGGCAGAACAGGGATAGAGAGTGCCAGTGGGGGTGCTATATTATATGGGGTCGGGGAGGCAAGAGGTGACTGGAAAGCCCTTCTGACTAGGTGACAGCTGAACAAGACTCAAAAGAAAGTGAGACTGTAGGCTGTGGATGTCTGAGGGAAGGGCATGGCAAGGGCAAAGGCCCTAGAGTTGGATTGTGCCTGTTAAGGAAGGGAGGGAAGGCAAAGCAGAGGGCACAGGGGCAAAGTGGCAGGAGTCAGAGAAGTGGCAGCAGCCTGCTCACAAAGGGACTTGCTAGTCCCTGCAAGGATTCTGGCTTTCACTCCAGTGAAATGGAAAGCTATTAGGGGTCCTGAGAATAAGAAACCGGAGGGCATGACCAGGAGGAGGGGACCAGTTATATGGCCATAATTGCAAATGAGAGATGACTTCGGAGCTGTCCCAGTTTCCTTAGGCCAGTGGGAACAGATCAGGAGTGACCCTCAGCAACTGGCTTCCCTGCTTTCCAGAAAGCTTTGTCTTCCCTACCCCTATCCGTCCATAAGCAAAAATTCAGAAAATCTGTGTGGGCTGGGGGAAGGCACTAACTTCCTCACTGCTCATTAAGGTGCCGCAAACTATAAAGGTGCAGCAAACTATAAAGATGCATTACTTTATTTATTCTTTATCACAATCCTATAATCTCAGCTATAAAGACAAGAAAGCAGAAGCTCAGGGAACTGGAGAAACTCTACCTAGATTCCTAAGCCAAGGTGGCTTTTGGTGGCACTAAGCAGTGTCCTTGTTGGGACATTCTGTTATCTGATACCTGGCAAAGAAAGAAGGCACTGGAATTGTCTATGCTGAAAGGCTTCCCAGGGCAATGAAAAATGCCTGATTGGAGTTTCTGATGAAAGAAAGTATAAAAGGCTCAAATAAGCCAGGCAGACTATTCCATACTTAAGAGTCAATTAGCCAGGGATGCCAGACCATTAAATTTCCTTCCTCTTCTATCCTCTGACTAATGAAAGCAGCATGAGGCACCAAGAAGAATGTGCAGGAGAAATATGCCGTTCTATCACTTCCTCCACAATCTCTGATGGTGGAATATAAGAGGCCTCTCATAACATTCTGCTGGTTGGCCAATGGCCCAATGGGCCCAAAAGGTACCCCTGAAGATGCACTCCCTTTTCATTTCTTCAAATCACAGAGAACCAAGGTCACCGGGTAGTTCCTTAT
Source organism: Cacajao melanocephalus (assembly GCA_963573385.1). NCBI lineage: Eukaryota > Metazoa > Chordata > Mammalia > Primates > Pitheciidae > Cacajao > Cacajao melanocephalus. The sequence continues at coordinate 131,275 of CAUYLG010045039.1, read as the reverse complement.
ATACAGGCTTAGAAACCTGGTTCAAAGGCCAATTCAGCTGTTGAGCTCCATGGGGGCATCCCAAAGGACTGTGCTGAAGTAGAACTTATTTCATTTTAAATCAGTATGTTGCCAGATATTACAGTCCTACCCCAGAAGAACATATATAAAACCCCAATATCTGGACTCACAGGAGTTAAATAGCAAGGGAAAGGTCTCCAGGGGAAAGTGACAAGGGGACCAGACACTGAACATGAACTCACAGCCACCCTTTGAAATGGTAATATTTGTACTCATCTCTTATTTACTGCACATACACACACACACACACACACACACACACACACACACTCACACACACACATACATGCTCAGCACTGTTCAAGGTGCAGTGGAAGCAGAGGTGAAAGAAGAAAAAAACTCTTGTTTTTGAGAAGCATACAAGAGGAGGCAGGGCACATTCAAAGAGCTGGGAGGTAAAATAATTTGCTCAGGTCCTAGTGTTAATGAGATTTGAATCCAGCTTTATTGCACTCCACTTTACTTCTGTCTACCAGGAAACTGCTGTTCTGCTATAACTTTTAGGTATTTTTTTGTTTTGTTTTTATATGTTTTTGGAGTGGGGAGTGCAAACAAGGAAGGGAGAAGACTGAAAATATTTTCCTTTGGTGGGTGTTTGAGAATTTCTGTGGAATCTGTGCTGGATCACAGCAGCAGGGCATATTGTACTTAGCCTGGAATCAGGAGACATTTTGTTGTTGTTGTTGAGAGACAGGGTCTTGCTCTGTTGCCCAAGCTGTAGTGCAGTGGCTCAATCCTAGCTCACTGTAGCCTCGAACTCCTGGACTCAGGTGATCCTCCTGCCTCAGCCTCCTGAGTAGCCAGGACTACAGGCAAGCACCACCACACCTGGATAATTTTTTTTTTTTTTTGTAGAGATGTGTGGTGTCTTGTTATAATGCCTAGGCTGGTGTTGAACTCCTGGCCTCCAATCCTCCTGTCTCAGCCTCCCAAAGTGCTGCGACTGCAGGCATAAGCCACTGCACCTGGCAGGAAACTTATATTCTGGTCAAAACTCTCTGACCCTGGCAAGTCACTAAACCTCTCTGGGCTTGTTTAAATATCTCTAAAAAGAGGGGATTAACCTAGCAAGGAATGGTAAATGGGTTCATCTTATTCAACAACTCAAATCTATTCATGGCTCCTGCCTAGAATGCTGGATTATACTGAAGCCATTTTCATGCTTAGTGGAAGGAGCTGCAATTGCCTACTGATGCTTGCTATGAGGTCAGAGGGTAATGATTAACCCAGATGATCATGATTCAAGGTATTTGAGTGGAAGTCATTTTAATTTACTGATGAAATAAAAAAAAAACCCTTCTTCCATGACTTTCTAACCAATTTGTAGGACTATCCTTATAATGACAGATCACCTATATTCTAAGACTACAGATAGTATTTTTCATTTTAAACAGTCCTGATACTATGGCATATTTATTAGAATCTATAAATAGTTCTGTTATTTAGAATGTTTCAGTGAACAGGAATTCACTTGTCACCAATGAAACTTGCAGTAGTGTTTCCAAAGATCTCCCATCCCATGTGCCTTTTTGCAATGTGACTTACCACTCTCCCAACAAGGAATGAAGTCTATTTTCCTCCCCTTGAATCTAGGCCAGATAGACCTTATGTTGCTTTGACCAAGAGTGTGACAGAAGTGACACTGTGTGACTTCTGAGCCAAGGTTGTGAAAAAGCCTGATAGATCATTGTATTGTGGCTATGTAAGGTTTGAGGAAATTTGGGTGAAAGGTATACAGAATCATTTGTGTTATCTTTGCAATGTTTTCCTAATCTGAAATTGTTTCAAAATTAGAAGCTAAATTAAAATTTTTTTGTTTCACTTCTTTTTTTTAAGGCTTTTATTTTAGGTTCAGGGGTACATGTGCAGGAAGGCCTGGCAGCTTCCATTCTTGCATTGTAACATGGAAAAAGCCCACCTACTCTGAAACTTTCACGCTTTGATAGCAGCACTGAGACACCATGCAAAGGGACGAAGACATCCAACCCCAACCCATTTCAATCACCTCAGCTGAAATACCAGACATGATATTTTTTCTTTTTGGACTAGAGATAATTTCTTGTTATAATGAACCAGAAGTACAAGATTCCACTAGAACTGAAACAGTTGACAGAATATGGTTGAACTTAATCAAATCTTCAATAAGATCAAACAAAGCCAGTAAAAATGGAGAAACCCAACACCGGTTTGGAACGTACACAGAAATACTAGCATGTCAGGTACCTCCTGACCTCTCCCAGCAGTCTGCCATCATGCTTCCCTGCTTTCTCTCTTTCGAAGCACTGGCCAAATCAAATGGCTTCTTTCTCTGTATTGCAGGTGTAAGTCAACCCAAGAGTACCCTTTTGTACATAATACAAAGCCAAGAGGAAACTTTATGAATCATATGGAATGGTAGAAAGCATACAAACCCAACCCAGCAAACTGCTTATCGTTGTCTATGTTCCAGCCTCAGTAGATGTCAACAAGGAGCAGAGATGAATCAATCTTTCCTGCCAAGCCTTGTCCAAATTACAGAACCTCTAAGACTGGGGGTGGTTTATGACGTAACAATAGATAACCAAAACATACATCAACCTTCCACCTACAGCAAATGCCTTAAATTCTGGTCTGGCAAGATCTGGCTGCCAAATGGACCTTTTGGAGCTAATCCTCAGGCTGAGGTCAGTTTCACATTCTTCTTGGCTAAGTGCTTTTGTTTCTAGAGTTGATTTTATACAGCACCACTGCTCTTATTTCAATAAGATTTATCTTCCGTATATCTTAAGAATATTAGAAGGCCAGGCGTGGTGGCTCACACCTGTAATCCCAGCACTTTGGGACACCAAGGCGGGTAGATCACCTGAGGTCAGGAGTTTGAGACCAGCCTGGCCAACATAGTGAAACCTCGTCTCTATTAAAAATACAAAAATTAGCTGGGCATGGTGCTGCACGCCTGTAATCTCAGCTACTCGGGAGGCTGAAGCAGGAGAATCACTTGGAACTTTGGAGGCGGAGGTTGCAGTGAACCGAGATCGTGCCAGTGTACTCCAGCCTGGGTGACAGAGCGAGACTCCATCTCAAAAAAAAAAAGAATATTACAGTGTTCCCCTACTTTCTGACTTTCTTCTCCCTGCAATGTTTGTTCCCTCAGAATCCCTTTTTTTCTGTCTGTTTGGATCACCATCTTTCATCTTGGAGGCTTTCTTTACTCAGATGTCTGGTGAACCTCTGTTGCTGGTTAATATCTAAGGCTGAGGTTCTATCACTTGTAGCCTTAAGAACCTTGACCAAAACAATGAAAGCGTAAACACTAAGAGCAAGCTTGACTGAACTCAGACATTAAAAAGCTAAAATGGACTGGACATAAGGTAGACACTATTGAATCTGGAGCAAGAAGAAAGGCTCAGAAAGAAGTCTACTGGAGGTGTAGTATAGGTATGGAAAAGTTTCAAGAAGAAGGGATATTTTCTTTTGATCTCAGAGATGCATAGGGTAGACTGTAGCAGAGTGGGAATGAGAGGTGGGAAGTAAAGGGAGCAGCATGAACAAAGTTAGGATATATGGACCAGTATGGCAGGTTAGAGGCCTTACCTACATATAGACTACCTAGATGATAACATCCTGGATTTGAAGCTGATGTAGTTATTGGATGAGACATTTAGTGGTAGAAGAGGGTGGATATATTTTGCATATGAGGGGCATATGAATTTGTGAGAGCAAAGGGCAGAATGTGGTGGAGTGTCTGCAGAGATCATCACCAATTCCTCTCACCCTGTATTCACATGCCATTCCTCCAAGATGAAGCCTATTTTACACAAATGTTTATAACAGCCATTATTCATTATTCCTAATAGCCAGGAAGTAGAAACAAACTAAATGCCCATCAACCAATGAAAGTATAAATAAAATGTGGTATATCCACAATGAATATTATTTGGCAATAGGAAGGAATGAAGTATTGATACATGCTACAACATAGATGAACCATGGAAATATCAAGCTAAGTGAAAGAAGCCAGTCACAAAAGACTAAATATTATATGGTTCCATTTATATAGAATTTCCAGAACAGATAAATCTATAGAGACAAAGTAGATTAATAGTGGGGAAGGATGGAAGGAAATGGGGAGTGATTGCTAAAGGGCTTCTTTTTGGAGTGATGAAAATGTTCTGTATATAGACCAATGGAACAGAACAGAGGCCTCAGAAATAACGCCACACATCTACAACCATCTTATCTTTAACAAACCTGACAAAAACAAGCAATGGGGAAAGGATTCCCTATTTAAAAAATGGTGTTAGGAAAACTGGCTAGCCCTATGCAGAAAACTGAAACTGGACCTCTTCCTTACACATTATGCAAAAATTAACTCAAGATGGATTAAAGACTTAAACCGTAAGACCTAAAACCATAAAACCATAGAAGAAAACCTAGGCAATACCATTCAGGACATAGGCATGGGCAAAGACTTCATTACTAAAACACCAAAAGCAATGGCAACAAAAGCCAAAATTGACAAATGGGATCTAATTAAACTAAAGAGCTTCTGCATAACAAAAGAAACTATCATCAGAGTGAACAAGCAACCTACAGAATGGGAGAAATTTTTTGCAATCTATCCATCTGACAAAGGGCGAATATCCAGAATCTACAAGTAACTTATACAAATTTACAAGAACAAAACAAACAACCCCAGCAAGAAGTGGGCAAAAGAGCCGGGTGCGGTGGCTCAAGCCTGTGATACCAGCACTTTGGAAGGCTGAGGTGGGCGATCATGAGGTCAGCGGATCGAGACCATCCCGGCCAACATGGTGAAACCCTATCTCTACTAAAATACAAAACATTAGCTGGGCGTGGTGGCACGCACCTATAATCCCAGCTACTTGGGAGGCTGAGGCAGGAGAATCGCCTGAATCCAGGAGGCGGAGTTTGCAGTGACCCAAGATTGTGCCACTGCACTCCAGCCTGGTGATAGAGCAAAAAATAAAAATAAAAAAAGTAGGCAAAGAATATGAACAGACACTCCTCAAAAGAAGACATTTATGTGACCAACAAACATGAAAAAAAAGCTCATCATTACTGATCATTAGAGAAATGTAAATCAAAACCACAATGAGATACTATCTCAACCCAGCTAGAATGGTGATCATTAAAAAGTCAGGAAATGGCTAAGTGCGGTGGCTCATGCCTGTAAATCCCAGCACGTTGGGAGACTGAGGTGGGCGGATCATGAGGTCAGGAGTTCAAGACCAGCCTGACCAACATGGTGAAATCCCATCTCTGCTAAAAATACAAAAATCAGCTGGGTGTGGTGATGCATGCCTCTAATCCCAGCTGCTCAGGAGGCTGAGGCAGAAGAATTGCTTGAATTCTCCAGGGAGGCAGAGGCTTGAATTCTGCCTGGGAGGCAGAGGTTGCAGTGAGCTGAGATCACCCCACTGCACTCCAGCCTGGGCAACAGAGCAAGACTCTGTCTCAAAACAAACAAACAAACAAACAAAAAAAAAAACCAAAACAAAAAAACAAAAGTCAGAAAACAACAGATGCTGGAGAGGATGTGGAGAAATAGGAACACTTTTGCACTGTTGGTGGGAGTGTAAATTAGTTCAACCATTGTGGAAGACAGTGTGGTGATTCCTCAAGGATCTAGAACCAGAAATACCATCTGACCCAGCAATCCCATTACTGGGTATATACCCAAAGGATTATAAATCATTCTACTATAAAGACACATGTACATGTATGTTTACTGCAGCACTATTCACAGTAGCAAAGACTTGGAACCAACCCAAATGCCCATCAATGAGACTGAAGAAAGAAAATGTGGCACATATACCATGGAACACTACGCAGTCATAAAAAAGGATGAGTTCATGTCTTTTGCAGGGACGGGGTGAAGCTGGAAACTATCATTCTCAGCAAACTACCACAGGAACAGAAAACTAAACACTCCATGTTCTCACTCGTAAGTGGGAGTTGAACAATGAAAACACATGGACACAGGAAGTGGAACATCACATACCAGGGCCTGTCATGGGGTTGGGGGACTAGGGGAGGAATAACATTAGGAGAAATACCTAATGTAGATGACAGGTTGATGGGTGCAACAAACCACCATGGCACGTAAAACAAACCTGCACGTTCTGCACATGTATCTCAGTACTTAAAGTATAATAAAAAAAAAAAAAAAGAAAAAAAATCTTCTAGAATTATGATAGTGGTGATGGCTGAAAAACTGCTGATATACTGAAAACCACTGGATTGTACAACTTTAAATGGGTGAATTGTACAGTACATGAATTACATTTCAATAAAGCTTTTACCAAAAAAAAGAAGGGGAGGAGGGAGGTAGTACCTTTTCCCCCTCCTATTGAAAGTAGCTGGCCTTAAGACTTGTTTTGAACACTGGAATAAGGGTAAGTGATGCTGTGCCAGTTCTGAGCCTAGCCCAAAATCCTGGCAGCTTCCATTTTTCACTCTGTTGGAAGCTAGTTGTTATGTAAAGCAGCTCAAGCTAGACCACCCAATGATGAGAGACTGTGTGTTGAGAGAGGCCTCATGGAGGCAAACCAAGACACCCTCGTCATGTGAGTAAGGTCACCTTGGATAGCCTACACCCAACCAGGCTGACAGCTGAATTAAGTAACATTGAGTGACCCCAGAAGAGATCACACAAAGTAACAAGACCCTCCCAGCCAACTCAGAGAATCATGAGAAATAATAATTCATTGTTGTTTTAAGCCAGTGAGTTGGGAGTGATATGTTGCACAACAGATAACTTAGACACAACCTTTCTGAACCTCAGATTCCACTTCCATAACGTGGAACTGATACTATGCGGTTGTTGTGAAGATTACATAAAGCTAACACCAAGCATGGTGCTCAAGAACTACTAGTTGTTATTCTTAAAAACCACCCAGGAGATCCTTGACATAATCTGCAGGTATGCTCTTCTGGGAGGCTTTATTCCCACAAGCACTTGCTGCTTCCAATCACATGGCTTCCAAAAGGTTGGCTTTTTACAAAAACAAAACGTGGGCTTTTTTTTTTTTTTTTTGCTACAATCTCTGACACATGAATTTTGAATCATAAACAGATGACCAAGAAGGTTCTGTTTAGGTTAGTCATCTACCCTACCCTACCCATCCTACCCATCCATTCATCACACCTTTTTTTTTTTTTGGAGATGGAGTCTTGCTCTGTCACCCAGGCTGGAGTGCAGTGGAGCAATCTGGGCTCACTGAAACCTCTGCCTCCTGGGTTCAAGTAATTCTCCGCCTCAGCCTCCCAAGTAGTTGGGACTACAGGTGCACACCACCACACCTGGCTAAGTTTTTGTATTTTAGTAGAGATGAGGTTTCACTGTGTTTCCCAGGCTGGTCTTGAACTCCTGAGCTCAGCAACCAGCCCACCTAAGCCTCCCAAAGTGCTGGGATTACAGGCGTGAGCCACTGTGCCCGGCCCCATCACCCCTTTCTTAAGCCCTAATTACCAGACACAAATTAAGGATAAAGGAGATCCTCCCTCCTTTGAGAAAGAAACCATTTCTACCTATGTAGTCATTAAAATAATATACTACATACTTGAACTTGAGTAGAGAGAGAATATCTATAGTAGTAGATAAATCTAAAATCATCCAGCTGGAAAGAAAAAGCTGAAATTTCCATATAGAGCTCAGATACACAGCATAAGAACACATAATTCTGACTGGGAATCCCACAAGCAATACCAAAGCAAGGAATGAAATGGGTCCCTAAAGGGTTCGTCCCTCAGTGAGCCTACATCCTTCCAAGACATTCACAGAACCTGGACCCCAGATGAGAAAACTTAACCATTTAGCATTACCTGCTATGTTTAGGTACACAATGGATCTGGGCAGTTAATAATTCACAAGCTAATGACAGAGAAAGACATTCCTAGGTATATCCGTAGGAAAGGATATTAAACAGCTTTCAACTGCATTTGTGAAATCAATTGTGATTGGTAACACTGAATGAACTAAAGAGCCATTTAACCCTAAAAAGAATTAAGAAATTATTTTTCATCCAAAAGGCTGACATCAATACTTAAATTACATGAAAGGTAAGACAGATGACCAAATCTGTATTTTCTGCACAAACAGTGGACAAAGTCCACTGAACCTAGGAAGCACTTACGCTAAACAAACTAATAAAACTCTAAACTCTTCAAATGCTAGTTAGAGAGTCAGTATATACAATATTGGCCTAGAAATGAACAGGAAGCATGAGGGCTATAGGTGAAAGACCTGACACCAGGCAGGCATTGGGCTGAGTCTACTAGATAACTCAAATGCTGGGCTATGTTTTTCCATTGACATATAGTGTATAGCAAAGTACACAAGTCATAACTATCTTGAAGAATGTTTATGTCGAGATTATGACACAGAAAATTCCTAGAAGTCCAGAAGGTTCCTTTGTTCCCATCCCAACGAATAACCAGTCCTACCCTAGTTTCCCAACTCCATAGCCAGGAGTAACCATTATTTCGATCTCTGGCATTATAGATACTTTTTGTCTGTTTTTGAATTTCACATAAATGGAATCATACCATATGTAGTCTTTTCTGCTTTCTTCCATTCATCACAGGGTTACCTTATTTTGAAGCAGAAAGCCCAGAAGCTGAGGTTTATTTTCAGAAAATGTTCCTCTGATGTCACAGGCCTGACATTACTCAGTGTAATCAACTACTCTGATTACACTGGTTATTACTTTCCGCCCTCTTCCGAGCATGCATTATAAAAACTGTTACAACAGAATACAATCTTGGATTGCAAAAGTTTCCTTCCAGATAAACTAAATTCTTTAAAGGTATTCAAGTATTCTATTCAAGCTTAACAAAGCATAAGCTTTGACACTATAAAAGTATAATCTTTTCCGCCAGGTGTGGTGGCTCACGTCTGTAATCCCAGCACTTTGGGAGGCTGAGGCAGGTGGATCACGAGGTCAGGAGATCGAGACCATCCTGGCCAACATGGTGAAACCCCATCTCTACTAAAAATATTTAAAAATTAGCTGGACATGGTGGCGCACGCCTGTAGTCCCAGCTACTACGGAGGTTGAGGCAGGAGAATTGCTTGAATCCACTGCACTACAGCCTGGGTGAGAGTGTGAGACTCCGTCTCAAAAAAAAAAAAAAAAGTATAATCTTTTCCATGAATGCAAAATTCTTCTTATTCTAGAGAATCTTCAAGTCATAGAATAAAATTAACTATCAATTCTGTTATTACTTTGATTAGTAAAGAATTAAATGGTAGGAAAATCTCTCAGAGGAAGCATAAGGCACTAAATTCAGATGAATGTAAGTCAGCTCAGAAAAGGCAGGAGAGGCACAACAGTTAGAGCAATAAATTATAGGTACAGATTTTGAGGCCAAACTATCAGGATTCTAATCTGGAAAGTGCTTCTTCTAGCTGGATGACCTTGGGGAAGTCATTACTCTAACTTTGTACCTCTATTACATCACTATAAAATGGGAATAACTTCATAGGATTGTTGCAAGGATTAAATGTTAATGTACATAAAGCTCTTAAGAGACCATGTGACACAAAATAAACACTTTTTTTTGAGATGGAGTCTTGCTCAGTTGCCCAGGCTGGAGTGCAGTGGTGCGATCGCGGCTCACTGCAACCTTTGCCTCCCAGGTTCAAGCCATTCTCCTCCCTCAGCCTCCTGAGTAGCTGGGACTACAGACATGTACAACCATGCCCAGCTAATTTTTGTACTTTTAGTAGAGATGGGGTTTCACTATGTTGGCCAGGCTGGTCTGAACTCCTGACCTCAAGTGATCTTCCCACCTTAGCCTCCCAAAGGTGGGATTACAGGCGTGAGCCACCATGCCTGGCCATAATAAGCACTTTTTAAGAATTAGCTATCTTAAAAAGTTGAAAGAGCTATTAAGAAAGCAGCTATTCTGCCAACCAAAGGGCTATAAAATAGTGACCAAGACATCTGACACAGTGCTTCTCAAGATATTTTATTTTTAATCCTTCACAGACTGATACTTTCTGTAAAATGCAAGATTACATGCTTGGATTTCACAGCAACACCAAATTGCTCTAAAAGTTTCTAAATGTTTATTCTCACTTTCTACACTCACTATATAGTCCATAACTGTTCACTGTTCATTGGCAGGCATTAGTCTGCAGGCTGAACTTTGAGTAGCACTGTTCCAGCCCCCAAGAAGGACTCAAGAGCCTACTGAAAACTCAACTGGCAGGTTAAATAGAATTATGAAAACATTTAGTTAAAAAAAAAAAAAACCCAAACCCAGTAGCAGGGGCAAGAAGATGACTTGAGGGTCAATAAGCAGACAGATAAAATAAAGTTAAGAGGTTAATTACTAAACCTAAAATACAAAGTTGGCTGCAGAGCAAAGACCCAACTGGTAATTCCCTCCTCACCCCCTAGTGCTCTAGAGGGTGGCCCTCAGGAAACACACTGGCCAGGTTATCAGCCCCAGAGGGGACAAGAGGTGTGAATGTAGTAGGCAGAGCTGACTTGGGCCTCTTCACAGGAGTAAAAAGCCACCTTAAGCCATCACCAAGCTTTGGGGACACCAAGCACAAGTTGCAAAGGCCGGAAAGAGTTTCTTCTCTGCCAAAGAAAACATGCAAACATTTCCTTTGGTGACATGGGACTGCACACATGCACACCAACATATTCACAGACACACACCTGTGGTTTTAGGAGGCTCCTGAGGTCCGCCCTGCCAGCCGTACTGTGGGTATCCTTGGTAGGGGTACCCTTGAGGAGGTGGGTAGGGTCCCCCCATAGGTCCTGGACCCATTGGTTGTGGTGGATAAGGTGGGTATGGGGCCGTTGGACCAGGGCCCGGATATGGTGGAGGGTTCTCTGGGTTCATCGGGGACCTGTAAAGTACACCTAAGAGACAAAAAGAATGAAAATCATTTGCATCAGGAATCATTTTCTAATCATTTTTCAGGAATAAAATTCTAACCCATAAGATCATTTACAAAATATCTTAAAGGTGTATCAAGCCTTGTGCAGATTTCTAGCTCTGCCCATTTTGTTTCCTTCTTACCATCATGACAATTGACAACTATCTTATATATTTATTTGTCTTTTGCCTATTCGCCCCACTAGACTGTAGGCTGCGACAGCAGAAATCAAGTAAGTTTTGGATCACTACCATGTCCCTAGAGCACTGCACAGTGCCTGGCACAAGGCAGTCCCCTAAATAAATGTGTTAAAGGAGTAACAAGATATTTTGTTTTTTATATCCTCTGAAACGTCCATAAATGTGATTGGATAGCTTTAAGAAAGTGTTCTAACAGCACTATAAGCCGTATCAGTGGAAGCTGATCCACTACTAGAAACTCTCCAATCAACAGGGTTGAGCCACAGTGGGGTCTTCTAACAAGCAGCACTGCCAGCAATGACCAACCAAAGTTTGTAACCACCACCATTGCTCTAGGGATTGGGGTGATCTGGTTGTTCTCCCTAGACCTGCTGCTCTGGGCAGTTGGACAGTGCTGTCTATAGAGAATGCCAAGCATCTCCTCTGCCGATTCAGGCCCCTGAGACTCTGGAGGGTTGACCAGGAACCCTTATTTGTGTTTACAGGACCCTGTCCTTGGTGGTTTGCTTCTGTGAAGGAAGCCACGCTTCTCAGCCCTCAAGCCTGTCAATCATTCTCTTGATTGGGCTTGAAGTTTCCAGGGCCAGCATCTTGTTTCTGTTATCTATTTAACCTCCACAGTGCCTGGCACAGTGACTTTCAGATTTAAAACAAACAATTACTGGGGAATGCAAAGTATATACTCTATGGTTGACTCACTTAAACAACATGACATCATCTGTCATACAGCTGCCTTGCACTGTTACCCACATCTTATATCGATAGTTAACTTTTTACCTATTTGTCTTCTATCCCCAACCAAATAGTAGGGAAGAGTTTCAGATTTAAAATGTAATAATATCACTATTAATTCTTTTCCATAACATGCAACCAATAAATTCCTAAGTGACTTTTATTATATAAAGGATAGAATAGTCATAAATAGTCTAGGTTCCCTAGAAAATCTGGACTACAGTAGCGGTGGATTTTGCTGGTTGCCCACAGAACACCCATATTCTCCCCTCCTAACAGTAGTCAGGTTTCCAGGTAGATGTCCACTCATTCTTCCTGTAGTTCATGTGCTTCAGAGAAAGCTCATCCCATCCAGCTGCAGGGTGAACCTAGTCTATCTAAGCCAATAGGAGTCACTCTCTCCCCTTTTTCATAATTGATTCAAGAAATTCACGACAACCCTGGTGCAAATAACACTCCTTGGCCACTGGGACTGGTTCTGAAGTGGTTCAATGAGTAAAAAGCTCAGACTCTCTTAACACACTCCCACCCAACCTTCCCTTCCCCTGTACACAGGCACACACAAAGTCTAGGAAAGATATGGCCTACAAAATTGCTGACAGCCAATCTGCAGCCCTGAGAAGGAGCCAGCTTTAAGATTAAGTGGGCCATTCAGAAAGGTAGAGCAGAAAAGAAAGAAATGGGATTCCAGATGACTTTATAACAGCTCATAAATCAAAGACTGAAGCCTGGCCTAACCTAAGCTACCGCTATAGAATTTCCAGTCCTGGAAACCAATGGTAAGGTAAGGTAATGAACCCTTCTGGGTGACATTCACAAACATACATTTATTAAGTGCTTTCTTGACACTGGGCTAAGTAGTGGGATATAGAGATCAATATGCCTCAAACCCTACCCTTGGGCAACTGGTTGAAACAAACATAAGGACAATAATTTTTAGAAAAGGTGGTAAACAGACTGATGGGTAGGAGTAGGGGCTTAAACCTAGTAGAAGGAGACGCTGGTGGAGAGAGTGTCATTTGAAGGAGCTGATTATAAATTGAAACTCTATGTTATGGGATCAAATGGCTTGAGGGTCTCTAATTCAATCACATCTGTATTCTGTCTCCTATTTTTGACACCATTTTATTTTTCCAGGGCCTGAAAGGGACTCAGGAAAAAAGTAGGAATCCAACAGGCTGCTGTAGGACAGGGCATCATAGACGGGATTGATTTTGTCCAGATAGTCTTCCTCCTCCTCCCTATCCTCTAGATCCAGGGAACGGCTTCCATAGCAGGTGGCCCTGGAGGCACCAGGATGGGGGACTCCAGGCTTGTGGCTCCAGGGTGCAAGGGTCCTGACCACTCTTCCAAGGTGGGCAGTTCATGGTATTGAGGCACTTCCTGCTCAGTGCATGAGACACCAGTGTCAAAGTATGGGGTCTTGAGTGGGCTGTGCTCCAAGGTCCCCAGAGTGAAGAGCTAGGAGGGTATCTCCTGCTCTTCCAGCTCCGCTTTTGGGGTGGGTGGGTTGTAGGAGGGAGGTCCCTCCAGGCTGTGGGGTAGGAGGTAGGTCAAGTGGAGGCTAAGACCTGAGCATCCCTCTGACTCCAGGGTTATGCTATGCTGTTTCCTCTGCCTGAGTCTCCCTTTCCCCCACCCCTTAGATCTATACTTCTTTGAAGACATTGTTCATCTAAAAACAATGGGCAGTGAGGAGAAAAAAGAACAGAGTATAGAGCTACTACAACTTCAGACCTCAATGTCTCATGACTTTTCTTGACCCATCTGTTTATATCTATTCCTCATTATCTTGTGCAGTTCTCTCCCCGAGAACCTCAAAGCTCTCTTCCAAGTGTACGTGCCTTCACCACTTGCCCCTCATCATGTTTCCCTCTCATTTTTGGTATGTATCTTTCTCCATCTGCCTGAGGAAAAACGTAAGGTCTAGAGGGGAAAAATCCCATGAGTTATTCACAGAGGCATTTATACGAAGCATAAACCACAAAGGTGCTCCAGCTACCACGACCTCTTTCCACACATACACTCTTTCCCTTTGTTCCCAATATAGACAGTCATCTTGGAGGAATAAAGATCTGGATCTATTTTCAGTTTCCTCTAAGCAAGAAAAAAATCCCAGTGAGAGAATAGCAAAAGTCACTGAAAGAGCATCTGTGCTGGATCAGAGATCCTAGAGCTGGCATTTAAAAAACAAGACTTCATCCAGTGGGAATCCATTGTTCCCAAGCTGGTAAAGAAGCAAAGCAAAGCAAAAAAGATTACCTAACACTGACACAGTATAGTACAAACCACTTTACATAACTGAAACACAAAAGAGCTTTAAATTTAAGGTATGATACTGAACTTTGTAACATGATGGTTTTCCCTTATAAATTTGGCCAGGTAAAATATAAACCCTATTCTAGTGAAGTGTTTCACTATGGATCAAATGCAAACAGTGTAAATTGTATCATTAAAGACAAATCAGAGGTCCAAAATGGACAGCTCAGATAGTGCAGCAGTCAAGATCCATTAATAGACTGCACTGAACACTGCTATTCCCACAATCCCATTCAAGACAGAATCACAGGATTAGCAGTCATTCAACCATACAATGAGAAGGGCAGAAACTATTCTTTGGGAAGGTGATCAATGGAGATAAGACCTCATCAAAGTAGAGATGCAGGGAAAAAAAATATTTTTCAATGTTATCATTTTTTAAATTACAAGACACCTGGTAGACAGACAGGCACTGACTCTACAGACAGTAAAGTGGAAAATTTTCCTCTGGAAAACTGAACAGTCCCAACGGAAAAAGAATGACAGCTCCCGGTACTTGGGGGGACACCAAAGAAATGACTCACCCAATCACTACACAGTAAAGCCTAGGCACACAGAACTTCTAATGGACTTTTTACTGCCTCATACATAAATTAATGGACAAATATCATCAGGCACTGGAGGAAAGCCTCCAACATAAAAAACAGATCAAAACAAAATAGAGAAAGGAAAAAAACAATCTAAAGTCCAAGGAAAGAAAATGTCCAAGAAAGAAACCAACAGTTTTTTTTTGCAGTTGTTTTAAATTTATGCTTTTGAAGTATGATGTAATACTGTGTAAGAAAAATTTAAAAGCTATATATTCAGCATGTCCTAACTTTCTTAAAAATAAATACTGAAAAATAGATCAATAGAACAGAATAAAGAGTCCTAAAACACATCCACACAGTACAGTCACCTAATTTAACAGATAGGACCACTGTAATTCAGAAAAGAAAAGGTAGTCTTTCCAATAAATAGTGCTGGATTAATTGGATATCTTTGTGTTGGGGAGAAATGACCTTTGATCTCCATGCTCATACATAAAAAAAATCCACAACATATCACAGAAAAAAAATCACAACATACCACAGACATACACAAAAGCTAAAACAATCAAGCTTTTAGAAAAAAGTATACCACATATTCACAACTTTCACAGTATTTACATTATGACCCAGAAGCTCTATTCTTAGATATTTACATATTGAAGTGAAACAAGTGTGTAAGTCCACCAAAAGACTTAAACAAGAATGTTCAAAGCAGCTTTATTTATAATAGCCCCAAACTGAAAGCTATCCAAATATTCATCAACAGTAGAACAGATAAATTATATATTTAAACAGTAGAAAATGACCCCAAAACAATAAAGAACTATTATTACATGCAACAACATGGATGAATCCCAGACACAATGGATGAGCAAAAAAAGACAGACTCAACAGATTTCACTAATACTCTACTTAGTCTGTTTTGTGTTGCTATAAAGCACTATCTGAGGCTGAGTAATTTATAAATGAAAGAGTTTTATTTTGACTCGTGGTTCTGCTGACCGTACAAGAAACACAGTGCTGGCATCTGGGTCTGGCGAGGCTCTCAGGTAGCTTACAATCATGGTGGAAGACAAAGGATGGAGCAAGCACATCCCACGATGAGAGAGGGAGCAAGAGAGTGGAAGGAGGTCCCAGACTCTTTTAAACAAGATCTCACTTGACTAATAGAGAACTCACTCATTACCTTAAAGAGGATACCAAGTCATTCATGAAGGATACACCCCCACGACCCAAACACCTCCCACCGTCCCATCTCCAACACCGGGGATCACATTCCAACATGAGATCTGCAGACAATAAATATCCAAACTATATCATTCTGTGATTCTATTTATATGAGGTACAAGAACAATCAAAACAAATCTGTGGATACTGAAAAGAAAGATACCAAAATGAATCTATGGGTACTGAGGGCAAGATACAAGGGAACATTCAGGAATAATGGAAATGTTCTGTATCTTGAGCTGAGTCATGTTTACATGAATACATATGGATATATTGAATTGTATATTAAGATTTTCACACTTTATTGTAAGTTGTACAGTAACAGCAAACAGATATTTTGCTAGAAAAAATATATTTATAGTGGTTTTCCTTGGGTGCTGGAATTGTGGGCAATTTTTATTACTTATACTCATCTGTATTTCTGAAAATTTCAAGAGAACCTATACAGTCAGAAAAAGATTAAGTTTTCTTAGTGCTTTCAGATACATATCCATGCTGCCTGTCATTTTTAATAGCTAGAATGCCACTTTAGCTGGGCTCAGTGGCTCATACTTATAATGCCAGTGATTTGGGAGGCTGAGGCAGGGGAATCACTTGAGGCCAGGAGTTCAAGACCAGCATAGCCAACATAGAGAAACCTTGTCTCTACCTGCCATCAAAAAAAATTAGCAAGATGTGGTGGTGTACACCCATAGTCCTAAGCTGCCTGTGAGGCTGAGGTGGGAGGATCACTTCAGCCCAGGAGTTTGAGCTGCAGTGAGCTATGATCATGCCACTATACTCTAGTCTAGACAGAGCAAGACCCTGTCTCTAAAAAAAAAAGTTAAAATTAACAAATTTTTAAAAAAATCCCACTCTAAACCTCCTATTTACTTCTGATATAC
Source organism: Cacajao melanocephalus (assembly GCA_963573385.1). Taxonomy (NCBI): domain Eukaryota; kingdom Metazoa; phylum Chordata; class Mammalia; order Primates; family Pitheciidae; genus Cacajao; species Cacajao melanocephalus. The sequence continues at coordinate 114,423 of CAUYLG010045039.1, read as the reverse complement.
CAATCTGCCTTCTCATTACTTATCTTCCTCTTAACAATCTACTCAAAATCTGCTCTTCACTGCTTTTTAAGGTGATGTTTGTAGTTACAATATTTTTTTTACAAGACACTTTGGTTCCCTAAGGTCTTCAAATGTTTCTTTCTGCTTCAACTGTAAAGTCCCTTGGCGAGGTACCAGACTTGGGGTAAAAAACCAAAATTCTTTTGGTTAAATACAGACTTCTCTATCTTGGAACCCTTCTTATTATTAACGCCTGAAGTCATGCTTATCCTTATATTCTTAAATTTATCTTTCTTGGTAACTTATAAAATTATCTTTAAAGTTTAAAAATGTGAGAGCAGGGCCAGGCACCATGGTTGACACCTATAATCCCAGCACTTTGGAAGACCAAGGCAGGTGGATTGCTTGAGACTAGGAGTTTGAGACAAGCCTGGGCAACATAGTGAGACCTTATCTCTACAAAAAATAGGAAAATTAGCTGGGCATGGTGGTGTACATTTGTAGTCCCAGCCACTTAGGGGAGGCTAAGGTGAGAGAATCACTTGAGCCTGGGATATCGAGGCTGAGGTAAGCCATGACCATACCATGACACTCAAGCTTGGGAGACAGTTTAAGACTTTATCTCAAAAACAAAACAAAACAAATCAACAAACAGAAACTATGAGAGCAGATCTTACCCTTAAGACCTCAGTGTCTTTTTTTTTAAAAACTCCCTATTAGCTGGCTTTTTAACAAGACCTTTGTAAATAGATCACTTTACATTCTAAGTCCCCCAGTATGTCTTGACTCTTTCATCTATAATTTTGGGTGTATTTTGTTCAGCTAAAAAAAAAAAAAAAAAAAAAAAAAGTCGAGGTGGCCCACGCCTGTAATCCTACCACTTTGGGAGGCCAAGGCAGGCGGATCATGAAGTCATGAAATGGAGACCATCCTGGCCAACGTGGTGAAACTCTGTCTCTACTAAAAATACAAAAATTAGCCAGGCATGGTGGCAGGCACCTGTAGTCCCGGCTACTTGGGAGGCTGAGGCAGGAGAATCACTTGAACCCAGGAGGCAGAGGTTGCAGTGAGCCAAGATTGCACCACTTCACTTCAGCCTGGGCAACAAACCAAGACTCCATCACAAAAAAAAGAAAAAAAAGCTTTAGATTTACTGAAGGTTTTTTTTTTTTTTTTTTTTTTGAGATGAGTCTTGCTTTGCCACCCAGGCTGGAGTGCAGTGGTGAGATCTCTACAACGTTACTCCACCTTCTGGGTTCAAGCAATTCTCCTGCCTTAGCCTCCGGAGCAGCTGGGGTTACAAGTGTGCACTACGACGCTTGGCTAATTTTTATATTTTGAGTAGAGACAGCATTTCACCATGTTAGCCAGGCTGGTTTTGAATTCCTGATCTCAGGCGATCTGCCCGCCTCTGCCTCCTAAAGTGCTGGGATTACAGGCAAGAGCCGCCACACCTGCTCTAGAATTACTGAGTTTAATGCTGCCATATCATCTCTGGTTTACAGTTTTTACTAAATTTTGGCATTGACGTGTTAGTTTATTCCATTCACACAGTCATTTGTTCATCCATAAATACTTATAGGAGCATCAACTATAACCCAGTACTACTGGGTTCCAGGCACTGTTGAGATAACGGTAAGCAAGAGACAATTCCTATTCAGGGTATGAGAGAAACAGACATTATCACCAACAATTATGAAACCAAGCTAAGATAGAGGAAGCAGAGAGTACTGTAAACTCAAAGTGGAGACAACTAATTACCAGGGAAGTCAGAGAAAGATTCTAAGAGAAGTGATGATCACACAGCTAAGCATAAACAAAACTTATATTACTTCAACTTTCATATTCTGCAGATGTGAGATGTTTCAGATCTGTGAGATGTTTCAGAGAAAAAGCAGAGCACATTTGAGGAACTGACTAGGTTCTTATGGCTGAAGCATACTGCAGGGGATGAGGCCAAAGGGGGTCAGCTCATAAACAGACTTGCTAAGAGCAGCCTTTCAGGATTGCTGCATCTTCCATTTCTATTGCTATTCTTTATTTTTTTTTTAAAGGATTCATGCAACTTTATGTTTGTTTGTTGAATATTATTGACAAACTTAATAATTCACTTACTTCATGATATTTATTAAGTACCTACTACATATCAGGCCTAGAGCTGGGGATAAGAGGTAAAGAACTATAGCTAGCTTGATTCTCCCATTCAGTATTGCTATTAATACAAATAAAATTATCATTTCCATTTGTCTGCTATTGCATTAGATGGAATATGCTGGAAGTTCTCCAAATTTTAAGGGTATGGTGAAGGTAGTTTGACTATGCAGAAAAGAAAAAACTTACTTTGGGAGGTCCAGAAGGCAGTTACCTCAAAGAGTTATACAATTTACTAAAATTCAAGTACAAGTAGAAGCCCAAATGACTCCCCAGTTGGGAGAGTCCTGTTACATACTTGTGAATGAGCAGAGGTAAGAAATGATGGTTTCAAATCTGAACCCCAAGGCCAAAGTCACAAGAATAGGCATTCCAGAACTATAGGCCTTCTCCTAGGTAGAACTTGCTCCTGATATGGACACTTTAACACAGGAGCCCCAGGGAGATACCAAAAGCAGGGATTTATGTTTTTAAAGATGGTAGCAGTGCTCCCAGTAAAAGTGCAATTACCAGGAGACCTCTGATAGTTAGCATAACATGGATAAGATATTTCTTTTTACGACTTGCTCAGCATTTAAACACATTTGCTGGGTATTGCCACTTCCTAAATTGCTCTTCTTTTAGGGACAGCCTGGAGGAAGACAACTTGCAGTATTACGTCATTGTTGTCCAAATACTGATTCTGGCCTCAACCTCCTAAATATTATTAGCCATCTCCTACCTCATTCACTATCTCTTGTTTGCCAGAGAGTTTTACCAGGCCCTGAGCTATTCTCATATAGTCAACGAATGAATAAGTATTAGAACATGTCTTTTGTATCAGTATTTTGGCTGTGGCTTCAGAACAGCCCTTCTATGGAGCACAAAACAACCTGGTTCCTGATGAATCCCAGCTCAGACATGGGACCTTTCACTGAACAAGGGCATCAAAGTGCACATGGAAAGCAAAAACTAACAGTTGATCATCTATCTCTAGGCCGTGACCTAGAGTGATGAAGAGGTTCATGGACTATCTTATTTTCCTTTCTCACAAAAAAAATCTGATAAAAAACCACACATTGCTTTTATAACTGAGTTCATATGAAGTTAAAAATCTACAAACTATTTAGTAACATGGTCTGCTAATGCCATTCAGATAACTGCTTTAAGCTGCTATCCCCAACATTAAGATAACACAAAGATGTAAGTATTCTCAATTTGTCCTGATTAGGAACAACAAATTCTGAAAAGTCATACCCACATTAATTATCCATAGTTCAAAATTATTAGAAAATATGACTATAGTCAATCTTGTCTCCCTCCAATATTAAACTTGGTAGGTATATTTTAGCATTCTTCCAGACTTAGAGACTCTGAGGGAATCCAGAGAAGCTCCCTTCAACAAAGGATAACATATCATCTGCTAAAACCTTTTTCCATAAAGCTTTCTGTAAAGAACCTCTGGCTGGATCCAGGACCTGCTGCTCTGTAAGATACAACATTTATTAAGCAGCCCTGGGAAAAAGATGTTACTACCTGAAAATATTAACAACTAAAATGACTTACCCTTAGCCACCAGGTATTGGTGTCCCATTCCTTCCTAATGTTTTAGAGAGGACAGCCTTTCTTTTTACAGTGGGTCTACCCTTTTTTCTTAAAAACTCCTCAGTAAGAACATATTTTTAAGTAAAACCCTAAATAAATAAATAAATAAAAATACCCTATCCTTTGAACCAGCAATTCTACCTGTAGGAATTTATCTTACAGAAATATATACTAGTGCCAGCCAGTATGCCCTCCCCCGACAAAAAAACAAACCCAACTTTATACACATGCATATATATTAAATATAATGTTCGTCAATATGGGAATGGTTAAGTAAACCATGGTATTTCCAATCCACGAAACTGCTGCTATACGACCCTTAAGAAGAATAAGTTAGAACTACCTGTGCTGATATGAAAAAGCACCAACATGGCAGAAAAAACGCAAATTGCAACAGTGCATTCTATTACCCCATTTGGGTTTAAAAATAAACTTCTATTTCTAAACCTGAATAGATCACACAGTTATATTAATAAATACAATTATTGATTAAACTGTACATTTATATTATATATATTTATGTATATGTTATATTTAACAATAAAAGTTAAAACCCTTGCTAATTATCTTTAGGTAAAGTTAACCATATGGCTTTTATGAGAAAATAATCAATTTTTAAACTCATTGAGCAGGAAAGCAATGCTTCTAGATGCTTCCAACAATCTATCCAACCATACGGGAACACAATTTGGTCCAGTTGCCACCTGGAAAAAGCTGACTCCAGGGCAGGATCCACAGTTGCAAATAATCCTTTGGGTTCCAAGCCAACTTAAGCCAAGGGTTCCTTCTCCAGCCTTCATTCATCACATATGGTCCTCTGCAAAAGCCAGAGGATGGCCTGGATGCAGTACTTGCCTCTGTCATCAGCTTATGGAAGGGTCCCCATGGGTGAGCCTCAGCCCCTTGTCTGACAGATCCTGGCACTGTCAGCAAACCCTGATTATAACACCTTCCCCTACACTGCTGGGACTCCCATATAGGGGAGGGGCACATCCAGCCTCACCCAACCACTCAGTTCAGGGACTCTGATCAGTACCCCACCAACACTGCTATCTGAAAGCCAGTGGAGAAATAAAGGTTGGCTTCTCCTCAGAAAAAAAGGGTAGGGACCTCTGAATTACATCTAGTCACTGGGACATATAGGACAGCATTATAACTCCAACTTCAAATAGTCAATCCTCAAAGTGAGAATGGAGAGAAAATGGGGCCCAGCAAGAGAGAGGCTCAAAAGAAAGGGCAGCATTGAACAGAAGGAAAAGGAAAAGGGAAGAAAGCTGTTAACACAGAAAGTGAGTTGGGGAATTGAAAGGAGAGGTTAGGGCATGGAGAGAGAGAAAAGGGAAGAACTCTGCCCCCTGCCAAGTTGAGAGGACACATTAGAAAGGGACAGGTCCATCCCTCCCAACAAGCCTGATAAGGCCACTTCCCAGGCCAGGTCCCCCGCCAGCCCAGCCCCTGAAAGACAGGCTCTGCCCGCCTCCTCCCAGAGTATTAGATTAGGCTTTGTGGGAAAGTTGAAATCTTGATGGTTTAGAAAGAGGCCCCTAGAGCTTAATACCCTGGCAATTTAACTAAGCACTCCTGGTTCCTGATGAATACCTAGCCAGCCCGGCTTTGCTCCATCATGAAAGCGTGCTCTCCTGACCCTCTGAGGGAGTAGCAGCTCAGTCAGCTCTGTGGGGTGGCTCTTAATGGACAACAATGAATTTCACATCAAACCAGAAAGTATCACTCATGCCTATCATGTGCTGCACCTAAGAGACCATACAACCCAGGACAGCTCATCCTCCCCCCTTCTTCTGTTTTGATAGGATTCTTAAAGGAATATGCTTTATGGACAATGAAGATTGGGGGGAAAAATGCTAGATGATAGCTTCAGTTTCTCTCATTAGCATCATCCACAAATAGCTCTCTATATGTGAAAGGAGCTCAAAGTAGTTTGGGGTACTGATGAGTTAAAAAAAAATAGCATCCCGGCCAGGCACGGTGGCTCATGGCTGTAATCCCAGAACTTTGGGAGGCCGAGGTGGGTGGATCACAAGGTCAGGACATCAAGACCATCCTGGCCAACATGGTGAAAACCTGTCTCTACTAAAAATACAAAAATTAGTTGGGCATGGTGGCACGTGCCTGTAGTCCCAGCTGCTTGGGAGGCTGAGGCAGGAGAATTGCTTGAACCTGGGAGGTGGAGGTTGCAGTGAGCTAAAATTGCACCACTGCACCCTAGCCTGGCCTAGTGAGACTCTGTCTCCAAAAAAAAAAAAAAAAAATAGCATCCCTCCCACCCCTCAAGAAAGATCTGAGTTTCCCAGGAGCATCTGAGTTTTCTAAGAGCAAACTGGCACAGAAAGAACAATGTAATACAGCATCAATGAAGCCACACCCCTGGCAGAGGGCCTAGAATTTAATATAGTACACTGCCTCACCACCACTCAGGCCTCCTTTTGGCAAACGTCAGATGAAAACATCAGTGGTTTCACATTACATTTACTTCTTGTTAGCTCCTAGATTCTTCATTCTGTGGCCTTCCTGGTATCATAGAGCCACACAAGTTTTAGGAGAAAAATAGGATTGAAGGGGCTCTCTCTGAGGGCCTGCCTACTCTAAACCATCCTACCACCCATCCACTGCTGCCTGAAAAACTCACTATTAGTGAGTCACATCTTTGGGTAAAGGCTGTATTGCCCCAAGTGGGATATGTGGAACCTGGGTAACATGGATAAACAACTTTATTTTAATAGTTTATACCTTCTATTTGTGACAGGTGATGCAATAGTTATCAGTTTAAGGCCATGATATCATTTCCCTTTTAAACAAATTTTAGGGTTTTAAAAAATGGGTCAACTTTAAGAAAACTGTTAAATAACAGTACAGGTGACACAAAGATAAGACAAAAATCATGCAGGGGAACACAAAGGAAGTGTGAAAAGAACTAGGGTTTCCACTTTCAAGACCCTCCTGTTAAATACAACTACCTGGCCGAGGTGGTGTCACACGCCTGTGATCCCAGCACTTTGGGAAGCTGAGGCAGAAGGATCCCTTGAGGCTAGGACTTCGAGAACAGCCTAGTCAACATAGCAAAAAATACAGACAGGGGTCTTGCTATGTCGCAGTGGCAGTGACCACTGTGGGTCATGCAGGTACAATGGCTCGTGCAGCAGGACTGCCTGAGCTCAGGAATTTAAGACCAGCCTGGGCGATATAATGAGACCCCCCCCCACTTCTATGAAATATAAATAAAAAATTAACCAGGCAGAGTGGCATGTGCCTGTAGTCCCAGCTACTCCAGAAGCTGAGGTGGGAAGATCATTTGAGCCCAAGAGTTTGAGGCTGCACTGAACTACGATTGTGCCATGCACTCAAGGCTGGCAGACTGTCTCTAAAGCAAAATAATAATCAGTAAATAAATACAACTAGCCCTCACCAGAGTTTCTCACATAGCCACCAGCAGACTATTAAAGGCCACCAAAAATTAGTTCAACAAAGTTAGCAGAGCCAGAAGAGTGCAGAAACTTCTATCAAAGATTAGAACGGCTCTAGAGAGAGTGGTGTTGGGGAGGGAAGGCTGTTAGTGGGGAAAAGGCAGAAAGGCAGAGTCTGGAGTGTCCAGGAAGCTAGTGGCAGCATGAAAGCACTAAGTATTCTACTTAACAGTAAGGATTCATGGAATAGGCACATTCTTACAAATGTGCCCCTCTTCTCACACTTTTTTCCTACTTGATTCTGCCCAAGGTTCTGAAACTGAAAGCTGACCAGTAAAGTATGGCATGCAGCATTAGATGTATAAAGTGGCAGAAGTCTAGCACCATTTCCCAGGTCTTCCTCTCTCCAAACATCTTTGTAGTTCAACTGTTTGCCATTCCTACTTTTCTCTGAATAAGGTGCATGCCTAGATAGTTTTCAGTTATGATGTATTTTCTGAGCCAATTCTCTTGAGATTGGCTAATGATTCCTTTGCACAAATAATCAAGAAACTCTGAATAAGGGATTTATTCTTTAATGAGTAAATTCAGGTAAATCAAACTCTCCTCCCACCACAACCATCAATTTTCTCCCTTAAATCATTTAATGAAAAGAGTTCAGAAAAATATAAATCATCTAATATTTTTGGCAAAGTCATACCACAAGCTTGCTGCCCGCAGAGACTGGATTCAAACCATTTGTCTCCTTTGCTTTAGATGGGAAGACCCATCCAGTGTCCAAGATCTGGCTTTGAGGCCTAAATCAGTAATAAAATTCCACATACATCCCCTAAAAGCTATAAAGGAATCATTCCAAGCTCACTTTCTTTTGAAGATTCCTTTGTGTAGTGCCCAAAGTGGTGTGAACCTTTTTGGTTGTAAAGTGGGAGGGTCAGCTCATGTTCAATTCCCTTGCTCCATACTGCTGCTGTTTAATTGCTGACTCCCATTTTATAGCCAAGCTAATTAGTAGCCTTGGCCAAGTGTGAGGAGCTTGGAAGCCTGAAACATGGCACTCAGCTGAGCCTACAGAAAACACAAAGCCTTTTCTGTCAGAATTTCCCCATGAGATAGAGCTGGACCTGGCTACCAAATGTCAGAAGTCTATAAGGTGGATGTTGCAGTTCAGTATGTAGTGTCCCTGGTCACATCAGCAAGCACTTGAATCCCTACTAGATTGAGTGACAGGACTGATGGCCTGATACAGGTTAGGGAAATTTTAAAAGATGACTATTTCACTCCTCATCCAATTTAGTGAGCAATATTACTCCCTTTTGTCTCTGACCAGCTTACTAACTCCTTTGAGGGCTGTGACACTTTCTGATAATATTCTTGCTGTTAAAAGGATGCTGGGTCAAAGGCTGTCAGTCCCACAGCCTTCTATGTTACTGGTTTACTCCAGGCACTCTAAAAAAAAGCCAAGACCAGGTTAACAGAGAATAAAATAAAAAAGAGTGAGGCCGGGCGAGGTGGCTCACATCTGTAATCCCAACACTTTGGGCGGCTCAGGTGGGCGGATCACATGAGGTCAGGAGTTCAATATCAGCCTGGCCAACATGGTGAAACCCCATCTCTACTAAAAATACAAACAATTAGCCAGGCATGGTGGTGCACACCTGTAGTCCCAGTTACTCGGGAGACTGAGGCAGGAGACCCTTGTTTAAACCTGGGAGGTGGAGGTTGCAGTAAGCTAAGATTGTGCCATTGCTCTCCAGCCTGGAAGACAGAGCAAGACTTTGTCTCCAAAAAAAAAAAAAGGAAAAGAAAAATGAGAGTGAACAATTTGAGCTTTACTATTTACATATTAAATACAAACAGGAATTTAGCCTCAGGCCTCCATATCTTTTTTATTTTTATTTATTTTATTATTATTATTTGAGACAGAGTCTCATTCCGTCTCCCAGGCTGGAGTGCCTGGCATGTGCCCCCACACCTGGCTAGTTTCTGTAATTTTAGTAGAGACAGGGTTTCACCATGTTGGCCAGGCTGGTCTTGAACTCTTAGCCTCAAGCAATCCACCCACCTCGGTCTCCCAAAGTGCTGAGATTACAGGTGTGAGCCACCATGCCCAGCCATTTTTTTTTTTAAGAGACAAGGTCTCACCGTCTTCCAGGCTGGAGTTTGGTGGCGTAATCATAGCTCATTGCAACCTCAAACTCCTGGGTTCCAGCGATCCTCCCACCTCTGCCTCCTAAGTGCTAGGATTACAGGCACATATTATATGCCCAGCTAATTTTCAAAAAATTTTTGTAGCAATGGGGTCTCCCTTTGTTGCTCAGTCTGGTCTTGAACTCCTGGGCTCAAGCAATCCTCTTGCCTCAGCCTGCCAAAGTTTTGGGATTACTGCACCAGGCCTCAGATCTTGCTTATAGGCTGATTAGTAGCCAAGCCCATAAAGCCCCAGAATATAACAGCAAAAAGGCCAGGTGTGGTGTCTCATGCCTGTAATCCCAGCATTTTGGGAGGCTGAGGCAGGCGATCACTTGAGCCCAGGAGTTTGAGACAAACCTGGGCGACATGGTGAAACTTCATCTCTACGAAAAACACAAAATATTAGCTAGGTGTGGTGGTGCATGCCTGAAGTCCCAGCTAATTGGGAGGCTGAGATAGGAGGATGGCTTGAGCCTAGGAGGCAGAGGTTGCAGTGAGCTGATATCACACCACTGTACTCCAACCCAGGCAACAGAGTCAGACCTTGTCTCAAAAACATTTTAAAAACCCCAAACCAGCAAAAAGGCCTTAAATAGCCAAGTATGGTTGCCTGTAGTCCAGCTACTCAGGGGGTGGAGGTGGGTGGATCACTTGACCCCAGGAGTTAGAGACCAACCTGGGCAACAGAGCAAGCCCTGTTTCTGGAAAAAAAAAAAAAAAAAACAAAAAAAGAAAGAAAGAAAGAAAGAAAAAAAAGAAAAAAAAAGGAAGATCCTGAATACGGCTTTTCCAAAAATTTAGAACTTCTACCTCTTTTTAAAAAATGTTATCACATCTCAAAATATACCATTCATCCAAAAATTAAAATTCTGCTTTGGAGGAACTCAAATTTCATATAAGCCTGTCATTAATTCTCGGTACCTCTGTGAGGAGGTACTGAACTGCATTCAAGGTCAAAGAATGTTTCCGTGCCAAGAAAGGGAGTGCCCTGCTCAAGGCCTTAGGTGACAAAAGGTGAGCTCAAAATACTCCTGCCCATACCCCAGCCCAGCCTTTCAGCTCAGCCCAGTTCCCCTTGAGGAAGAGCATTTCTGTTAAAGGCCAGCCCTGTTGTTTATTACAGCTTGTATTTAGGGAAACACACTAACATTTTTCTTCCTGACAGTAAAGTCTTAAGTTCTCTACCAATGGGAAAACTTGTGGGGGTGGCAGGGGTGAATGAAAGCAGAAAATTTCCAAAAACTTTTGGCCTACTTAACTGCCCTGACAGCACATAGTTATTTTGTTTGGGAAAGGAGGGGATGGACTGTTCTTTCCAAGGGAAGTATAATTAGTTGGCCATTTCAAATATTATCAAAGAAACTGAGAAAATAGTTACTTTTCAAATTTTTTAATGTGGCCAAGACATCTGATTCCAGCAATTCTTAATATTAACAGACTCCTGCAAAGCCCCTTAAAAATCACTATCATAATCTCTACCACTCAACAGGCACACAGCGGGGAAAACTACTCTGGTCTTTTGCACACTTTGGGGCTTCTTTTACAGAGAATGACTTCACTGATCTGACTGGAAATCCCGTTTCTCTAGGTCTCACCCTGGATTTGCCCTCCTTTGAGTGCTGTACTAGTTTCTATATTTATGCACAAACCAGCTGCGGCCACCTTCCTTAGCAATTCCCAAACCTGCCTTTTACTGTACGGGATCCCTGGAGGTCCAATTCTGTTTTCTGGAGTCAAAGAAATACAAAATAAATTTCACTACCTCCCAGAAAACAGACGTTGGTAGTTTCAATATAAAATAGATAGCTCTTGAACCCAGGAGACGAAGGTTGCAGTGAGCCGAGATCTTGACACTGCACTCCACCCTGGGTAACAGAGCGAGATTCTGTCTCAAAAACAAACAAATAAATAAATAAAATAGACAGCTGTGTATTTTCTGGTCACAGCATCAATAAATTTCAGGGCTAGGAAAAATCATAAATCACCAAAGCATTCCTCCTCATATAACCAAAATACCTTTTTCCTGTTGCTCAGGAAATTAAGACAAAATGACCAACTAACACTTACGCAACCTTACACTGAGAAACTCAAAGAAGCTGGTAGGAAAGGACTAGAGATCTTTGATCTACAATTAACAAAGAGTATGGGACTCCTTTCAGTTCACCCAGTGCCCCATATGGATGTTTTGGATGCTGATTCTCCTTTAATAACTTCCTCTATTAAATCTCCTACTAGTCATTTGAGGTTTGGATTTCACCCTAGGGATAAGAGGTGTTTGTAAGACACTCTGAAACCTCTGAAGGGCAAAGTGTTGTGGACCTATAACCTTCCTGAATACTGAGGGGGGCATAGCTTTCAACAAGACATTAAATCCAATCAAATGAGATACTCGAAAATGAGCTGCCCTTGGGTGAGTCCTTTCATAAGAAGGAATTTTTTAAAAATCTGCTAACATGATTACTCCACAAAGTTTACATGTATCATATTGTATAACTCTATAAATATGTATAATTTTTTGTTAATTAAAATTTTTAAAATCTGCCAACAATGGCTGGAGAAGGCACCCGGTTGCCTGAGCCCCTACCCTTGTCGGTTACAAGTATTTCATAAGCAGGGTTCGAGGAATCCCATCAGAGAAGAGTGTCCTCACCTCTTTGCCGGAATGTCACACCAACTTCCTCCTCACCTCTTTGTCGGAAAGTCACACCAACTTCCTCAGTGCTCCCCCTACCCCAATCTAGCCAGCGTTTCAATGGCTCGCCACAGCACACAATGCCTCTCAGCTGGGCACTCAAGAGTTCTTTCCTAACCCTCCCTAACCTAATTCTCCAAACTTTTCCCCCAAAACAGCCCAGCACACGGTCCAGTCAGTCCCCAAATCGTTTTTCCTCACGGTCTCCTTCCCCAGGGGGAGTCCCCTCCTTCTCTCCCCCTGCAACCCCCGTCGCTACCAGGAGATTAGTCCCCACCCGTCAGGACCCCGCTCAGATTTCACTTCCTCCAACAGGTCCGCTCAGATCCCAATCCACGGCTCGCAACAGCAGCCAGGATTCCTTTCCCCCGCAAACAACGCCTTCTCTGAACACCCTGGCCGCCAAGCGCCGGCTTTGCGTTCCCTAGTTACTTCCAGTCACCCCCGCTCCACTCCCACCCGCGGGGCTTGCGACCGGCCCCCTGCCTCCGGGTGGCCCAGCTCGGAACACGCAGAGCACCGCCTTAGAAATCGCAGTCCAAGGCGAGGAAATCCAGAAGCCTCCCGCGGACGTCCCCCGGGACAGGGTGTGGCGGGCCCGGCTACGAGCCCGCCGACTATTCGTGAGGAGAGAACCGCAGCTACGCGGAGCCCCTGTGTAGTCCACCGCCCGAACGCGCGGCGCAGAGACCCGGAGCCCCAGAGTGGCCGCGGGGTTCCGGGAGAAGTCCAGCCAGCGGCAGCCGTTTCCCTGCCTCCCTGCCCCTCCCCAGGGGCTGCGCGAGCCCCTGCCTGAGCCTGGCCCGCCCGGGTGACCGCCAGTTCTCTGGGCGCTCTCCGCGGAGCTCCGGGGCGCACACATCCCGGGACGCGTCCTGTCCCCGCCTGTTCCCCGCCCTGGTCCCAGCTGGGCCAGATCAGGTCCGCCGCGTCTCACCTCTCCTCTCCACGAACCGACTGGATAACGGCCGGGTCTGGGCCTGAGGAGCCGGGACTAGCCCACAGTAGACTCGCCGCACCTGTCTCGGAGCGATTGAGGAGCTGCCGGGCGCCTGACGTCACGGCCGCCCCAAGCGCAGCGAACCGGGAGTCACCTGATCACCCTGGCAACGCGCGCGGGGCGGGGCAAGGCGAGGCGAGGCGGGCGTCACAGCACGAGCCCCGCCCCCAGCCGCTCGGCCTCCAAGCGCCGCCGGAAGCTCTCTGCGGCAGTTGGCGCTGCTGGGACGCGAGGTTGGGGTCTGGCTTCCCAACACGGGCCTCCCAGCTGCGATGGATATTTGGGACTCCCACAGGCGTACCCCTTAGGTTGGATCGGTTCTCCAGGACTCCACCCGATGCCCCCACGGCGCTAGTGCAGGTGCCTGGGAGGCAGGACCAGCGTCCATGCGGGACCCTGCCCAGTACCGTGTCAAGAGGGGTTAGCTGTGGGCTGCTGCCTCCTCGTATCTTGTTGATCCAGACCCAACTAGGTTTGAGGCTTACTTCCCGAGCTGTACCTGAGAGGACTGAGGCTGAGGCTGATAACTGGATTGCTCTGTGGCAACTTTTCCCCATGAACCTTGCAACAAGTAGTCCTGCCAGTACTTTAGAGTGTAATGAGACTTCATTCACATCAGGAGGGGGAAGGGGCACAGAACCTTCTGTCCTGAAGGTTTCCTTCTTCTATTCCAACAGGAGAGAAGTCACCGAAAAGCTCCCAGAGCAAGGCCTAGAACGAGCTTGCAAGTCCTACTTGCCAACACATTTTTATTTTTCATTTTACAAATTGATTTTCTCTCCAGATTCCTGCCCCTTACTTGCTATTAGGTTGGTGCAAAAGTAATTGTGGTTTTTGCAATTTTTTTAAAAAGGCAAAAACAGCAATTACTTTTGCACCATGCTAATACAATGATATGCTTACACCTTTGTGACTCGAGTCTTCCCAGATAGACCGTCCACTTCGAAATGAAAATTTAACATCACCTGGAGGTCTCAGTGTGAGAGTCACTGCCTATTTCACACCTTTACTACTTGCTGACTGAGTTTCATTTCAGTTTTACTCTCCTCATCCCTGCACTGCTAAGAAGGTTTCATATGTGTTGCAACCTTCCCTCTCAGAGTATAGGATCTTAGACCAAGAAGTTCAACTTCTTGTGAGCATCTTTTAGTGTCAGGCAATGGGCCACAGGCAGATTGATTGAGATGTGGTCCTCGAAGATCAAACGTGTATGAGCAGTATGTCTCACATTCGAGTACAACTTGTGCTGTTTATTATGACTTAATCATAGTATTTAAGTGGCACTTTTAAATTTTTATACTTAGAAAAAAATGAAACTCATATAAATGGGAAAGAAGACCACTGTGAAAGGTAGAGAAGAATCATGGCTCTAGATAGAGCTGTACTAACAAGAGAGAAGAGACTGAAAATGTGAGCCCAGGTCCCAAGAAGCAAAGAAGCATGGTCAGGAGGTTGGTGGGAACAGGACAGAGGCAGCCAGGCCTGAGGTGTTTGGCAGAATCTGAGGAGGGCAGGGATAGAGGGTGAGGGGAGGAGTTGGGCCAGAATGAGGCTTGAGGGAGTCAATGGAGGGGGAAAGTGCTGGGAAGGGAGGAAGGATTGGAAAGAAAGGAGAAGTAGGCAGTGGTTTGGGAAGGGCTTGCTGAAAGGGAGGGCAGGGTAAATAGAGACCCAGGAAAGGGTGCTAAGAGCATTAAGAGAAAGGAGGCTGAGAGGCTACAAAAGGGAGAACTGAGGGGGAGGAAGAAGCAGGTGGGAGACTCTGAGGCAGCAAACATCTTAGAACCAGGCAGTAGGTGGTGCCCTTCAGAGGCTGTTGGAGAAAAGCAGCATTGTCTGTTCGCCTCTGAAAAGTGAAGGTCATCCATGCACATCCCACACTATCTTTGGACCATCTGAGGGAAAGAGCCACCCTTTGCAGAGCACTAATGCAGAGGGAAGAGCAGAAAGAGGCATGTCCACAACTACACCCTGATAGGACTCATCAAGACAGTCAGGCTTTTTGGCTGGATGGTTTTTCAGGCCCGTGGAACATGCCTCTGTGCCTCTAATCTGGGCAGGGCAAGGTGAGGATGGAGTGGAAGGCAAGGGAGGCAAGCTTCTCATGGCAGCTGGGACATATGGAGGCTGTGCTGGGGGAGAAAAGATACTAGGACACATTCTCAGTAAGGCCCCTGACTACTCCCCTTTTACTGAGTTGGTAGGGTGACAGCATAACCATCGAAGGAAAAATAGACATTCTTCACCCCCACCCCCACATCCATGCTGAGGAAAGTGTTATCATATGGGTAAAAACTCAAGGAGTGTTGCAGGCAGCATCCAAGAACAGAGATGTGGCCAGGGAATGCATCTCATATGGCTCTTTTCTAGGATTTTGACCTTGGGTCCCAGGACTGAGCCCTAGGCCAGATGCAGAAGTTGCTGGAGTTTCAAGTGTCTTCACAATAGCAGTGTGGGTTTCCATTCCTAGAAATAAAAGAAAAATGTCAGGGTACAAGGCCCTGACCAAGCATATTTGCTGTGAAAGTCCACTAGTCACAGAAGTTGCAATCAATTTTCAAAAAGAAGAACCGTCCAAGGATTGTGGAGGCAGCATGGTGCAGTGGTTGGGAGCCTGTGTTCTGAGATTTATCCATTTCGTGAACTTGGCCATGTTACTCACCTTCTTTGGGCCTCTGCCCTATCTGTAAAATAGGGATAATACCTACCTCACAAAACTATCATAAACTTTAGGTGATTCCAGGGCAAAGAAACAGAACCCAGATTCATAATATTTTTTAAATGGCCATTTTTTAAACCATTGTATTTTTATTGGACCAGATTTGTTCTCTGAACAATTGGATGAAAGAATGTTTCTTGAATGCCTAATGTACACTTAACACTGATGGATACAGAAGGAGCATGTACCCTGGCTTGCTCAGGCATCTGAAATCTGATAGGAAGATGAGACAATGTGAGACCTTGCCAGGCTGCCGTGAAATTGAATGCTAAACTATATCATGTCCTTCCATGCCCTCAGCGTTCATGAAAAGAGGGGCTATGCCAGCTGCATTGGCTAAGGTAGGATGCATGAAAGGAAGGGTCTGGAGCAGAGCCTTGAAAGATAGGCAAGATTGGTCGGGCAGAGTGGCTCACACTTTTAATCCCAGCACTTTGGGAGGCCAAGGCGGGTGCATCACTTGAGGTCAGGAGTTCAAGACCAGCCTGGCCAACATGACAAAAACCCATCTTTACTAAAAATACAAAAATTAGCTGGCTGTTGTGATGCATGCCTATAATTCCAGCTGCTCAGGAGGCTGAGGCAGGAGAACTGCTTGAACCCAGGAGGTGGAGGTTGCAGTGAGCCGAGATTACACCACTGCACTCCAGCCTGAGGTGTTTGGCAGATCTGAGGAGGGCAGGGACAGAGGGTGAGATTCTGTCTCAGAAAAACAAAAAACAAAAGCAAAAAGATAGGCAGGATTTGGAGAGGTGGTAGGTGAAGAGAGCATTCTGGGTCAGGGCAGTGATCTGAGCACCTGGGGCAGGGGCTCAGTAAATATTTAGCATCTGGATGAATGAATGAATGAGCAAAGATAATAATGAAGTTATCAGCATAGTGTAAGATCATCCTGATGGATGCTTTGTTGAATGAATGAATGCATGATTAAACAAAAAAGCAAAGACAATGAAATTAGAGAATGGTGGACATAGCCTAAGACCAGCCTGACTGAACTGCGGAAACTGCGGAGTTGTGGAAAATAAGGTAGAGATAGAGCAGACAGTGGAAGAGCTTTTGAGACAGTAGAATCTTCTAGGAGGAGCATGGAGTCTGGATCCAGAGGGAGCATCTGGACTCTATCACAACATACTGACCATGTGACTTTGAGTGAGTTACTTAATCTCTCTGTGCATTAGTTTTCTTGTCCAAAAAATATAGGAATAAATTGATATCTGCTTTATAGTGTCATTTTGAAGATGAACTAAGAAACCTATGAAATGTAAGCACGGTGCCTGACACATTGTAAGTACCTTAAACTGTTAGCTTTTATTATTATTAGTTTTATTAAGGACTGAGCAGATGAGAATAGATTCAATATGAAAACTTAGGGAACCACTGAAGTTTCTTGAAGTGGGAAATAAGAATGGAATGCAGTGTTTGGGAAGAATCACTTGGCAGTAGTATTCACGCTGGGTCAGAAGGCAACGGTACAGCCCCAAAGTGTGAAGAAGAAGAAGTGCTGACCAGGGACTAAAAGGAACCCCTCCTGAAATTGAGAAAGCCTGTCCACTTGCTGGTACATGTGTGAAAGTGGGAGCCTGGCATCCACAGGCCCTCAGTAACCCTACTGAATGAAAATCTACTGCGCCAATTGAACAATATAATTTTGGAGCTCACAGGCTCAATGGCAAGTACTATCAGAATTCTCCCTCAGCCAAGTATAGAGAGTTTTAAAGCACTAGAGAAGTTCAATAAGACTTGGCCTCTGGTTTATTTCAATTTCACCTCCCGCATGTAGCTGGTGTGTTTTTGTTTTGTTTTTGTAGAGACAAGTTTCACCATGTTGCCCAGGCTGGTCTTGAACTCCTGGGCTCAAGTGATCCACTCACCTCAGCCTCTCAACGTGCTGGGATTACAGGCATGAAACACTGCGTCCAGCCCTTCTGCCTCTTATTTTTCTGATCTATGTTTTCAAATTCCAGTTTGCTAGTCAGGAATTTCTCCATTGTAAGTTCCGAAACACTATTCAAATCAGCTTAAAGAAAGAGGGAGAGATAATGTATTGGCTCATGAAGCCAAAAATCCAGATGAATCTCATCTTGAGGTATAGCTGGATCTAGGCACTCAAACATTGTCATCAGGATTCTCCCCTCTTTCTCTCTTTCTCAGCTTTTTTCTTTGCATGGCTTCATTCTCAGATATTACCTCTGAGCGTGTCAGAATTTCATTCTCACAGTGAAAAATCTCAGCAGACAAAAGGATTTCTCTTTCTTAATAATACTAAGAAAAGCTCTAGAATGGAGCTTAGTTTTTATTTATTTATTATTTATTTGAGACAGAGTCTCGCTCTGTCACAGATGCTGGAGTGCAGTGGCATGATCTTGGCTCACTGCAACTTCTGCCTCCCCAGTTCAAACAATTCTCCTGCCTCAGCCTCCAGAGTAGCTGGGATTACAGGTGTGCGCCACCACACCTGGCTAATTTTTTTGTATTTTTAGTAGAGACAGGGTTTCACTATGTTAGCCAGGCTAGTCTTCTTCCTGCCCTCAGGTGATCCACCCGCCTCAGCCTCCCAAAGTGCTGGGATTACAGCCTGGTAGTTACAGACTGGTCAGGAGCTTAGTTGAGTAACTTGCTTTTCTCTTGAATGTGTGGCCGCGGCCAGGGGATGTGACACATTGGCTGGTTCCATATTCTCTTCTGGAGCTGGGGGTGAACTCAGCCTCCCCCAAATCCCACAGTTGAAAGTGTGGAAGGAATGGCTTCCCAAGGAAAATTGAAGTTTAGTTACCAGAAGTAGGAGGAATGGATGCTGAGCAAACAAAAAACACAACTGACCCCTACAGGCTACCAATACTGAAACCACAAGCCTCTTGAAATCTCTTCCTATTGAAAGGTTCTGTAACATACTACTCCAATAGGCTTGAATTCACTTGGAAATCAACTTACCTTCTCTTGTATTTCCAGAAAAGTTGTATCTAATGAGAAACAAATTCTGGCACTCAGAGGTTGAGCTGTGTTGACATCATAGCATAGAACCTGCCATTGGTTTTACCTAAATGCACTCTCCTTTTTGGAAGTATTACTTCTGATGAAAGGGTTTCAGGAGCACTTAATGCTTTAAATGTGTTTGTACAGCACCTTGAGTTCTCAAGAGGTATCACATAAATGCATGCGTTTTAAATTTTGACTTGAAGCACTGATTCCTGAAGTAGCCTGGCCTTCTGATAGTGATCTTAGAAAATCGACCTAGAAGAAGAATACATTTTTCTCCCAGGCTGTGACTCAAATTACTATGGCAATGAAGTTGTGTCAACTCTGAAGCATCCTCCTGCTTTTTAATCTTTTCACTAATAAGAACTTTGTCCAGGTGTGGTGGCTCGCACCTGTAATACCAGCACTTGGGAGGCTGAGATGTGTGGATCACCTGAGGTCAGGAGTTTGAGACCAGTCTGACCAACATGGTGAAACCCAGTCTCTGCTAAAAATACAAAATTAGCTGGGCATGGTGGTGCTTGCCTGTAGTCCCAGCTACTTGGGAGGCTGAGGCAGGAGAATTGATGGAACCCGGGAGGCAGAGGTTGCAGTGAGCTGAAGTTGTGCCATTGCACTCCAGCCTAGGCAACAAGAGCTAAACTTCATCTCAAAAAAAAAAAAAAGAAAGAAAGAAAGAAAGAAAAGAAATTCAACACATATAAATTAAAAATAATCAGCTTATAAGTCTATTTGCATGCATATTTTTAAAATGGACCGATGACTTGCACATGACCTAAGAAGAATAGGAAGTCAGGGAAATATTAAATCCACATATTCATTCAACACATTTACTGAAGACCTACGGCCTACCATGTGCCAGGGACTGTACTAGGTCCTGGGGATGTAGAAATAAGCAAAACAGATTTTTAAAAAAGTCTTTGTTTATATGAAGCTTACATTCTAGTAGGTGTGTCCATTTATATACAGTCTTCAAGTCTCTGTGTCATTGACAAGAACTAGTATCATACACCAGGAAGCATGCCTGGTGAATCTTCAGATTCCTCTATGCTAGGCTTTCTGCCAGTGCTTTGCATACATCATCTCATTATTCTCTTCTTTCTAAGGATTAACAACAGCCTTCAGAGAGATGTAGATACCTGTTCAAGGAGCCACAGGAAATGAGTGGTAGGGTCAAGACTGGAACACCTATATCTATATCTGCCTTTTAGCTCATACTTTCTCTTGGGGTGTGGATGTTGGGGAGTGGTAGGGACTGTGGCATATCAGATGACAAGCTCTGTGCAAAGGGAGCAACTACTCATTCAGATCCAGCCACTTGACACTCAGGAATGTAGCTCAATGTAGTCAAGTTTTCTGATTTTTCAAGAAAAGCCAGCAAACAGGACATTGACGTGAAAACCAGTTTCAAAATACTGTGAAAGCCAATCCAAATCTGTCTGGGCATCACTCAGGCCACAGATCTGCCTGTCTGTTAGAGCTCATGCTGTGACCAGGAGGGTGCCTGGGGAGGTAGAATTCCAGATAGCCATCTTGAAACTAGCCGGCTGAGTGCAGTGGCGCTTGCCTGTAATCCCAGCACTTTGGGAGGCCAAGGCAGTGGATCACTTGAGGTCAGGAGTTCAAGACCAGCCTGCCCAACATGGTGAAACCCTGTCTCTACTGAAAATATAAAAATTAGCTGCATGTGGTGATGCACACCTGTAATGCCAGCTACTCAGGAGGCTGAGGCAGGAGAATCACTTGAACCTGGGAGGCAGAGGTTGTAATGAACCGAGACTGTGCCACTGCACTCCAGCCTGGGAACTCTATCTCAAAAAACAAACAAACCAGAAACTAAATGTGGGTAGAAAACTGCGTATACATCTATGGTGCTTAACACAAAGTGTTTCTCAGGTTAATTTTCAAAGACTAAGGTAGAAAAATGGGGCCCTTATTTACCAAAAAAGCAAAGGCCTTTAATGAAAGCTACCAGGGTGGCAGCAGCTGGGGCACTCCAACCCCCAAGCCATGGAGGAGGTCAGCGTGGAACCATCTGATGCTGGGCTGACAGGCCACACTTCTCTGAAAAGGAAAATTTAACTTCAGGGCGGGCTTCATGTTACATCTGAGACCCTAATAATGATCATTATGCTGTCAGCACACAAGACATGGTTCAAAATAATTCTCCTGAAAGTCACATTCTGTGTGCTTTCTGGTCTTTCCTGGCCTCCTCCACCCCGTGGCCTCCCACACTCAACAAACCTTTCCTCTTCCCCACCCATTTGCCAAGGAACTGTGGCCATCAGACAACATATGGAGGTCTCATCACCGGGGTGGTCTGTAACTGGAAAGGAGTTGGTCATCTGATGTTGACAGCTCCTCTTCCTGTCATGGCCTTTGGAAGGAAAGAGGGAGGAACTCAGAATAGCATCAATGTTAAAAAACATTTGCACCATCAACAGACTGAAACTCTACAAAATAATAGTCTTACTTTAAAAGTGTAAAGGAATTCCCATCCTCTTGATCTTAGCAAGATCAGAAAACCTCTGTTTACTACAAGAATTGTTTCAGAAAGGGAAGTGAAATCTGGCACATGAAAAATCCCATTTCTATCCACTCTCAAGATAGTAACTTTGTAGCCATATGCCATGTGTATTTCATCATAGCAAAACAGTACTGTAGTGCACTGGGGACAGATTTGCTGCCACTGCTGCTGCTGCTGCTGCCACCACCTCCACCACCTCCTTCTGTTGCTTGGGTAAAGCTGAGGCATGTGGCACTGTTGTGAGATTCTTAGAAGATCCAGGCAAGTACTCCTGGCTAGGACCCTACAACTCAGTTTGAACCATGAGGCTCTAAATCTCAGCCTCTCTAGGTCCTGGCTCCATGTCTTTAGAAGACACACACAGGAAGGACTTAGATACCTTCTGAAAAAGATGGGACAAAAAAAAATTTATACTCCCCTCTCCCCTCCTCTTGCTTGGAAGATCATTTAAGGTTAAGAGATGAAGTGGCTTTTCCTACTGAAGGGGAAGCAGATATACATTTTTATTTCCTTTGGATAAATACTTGCCTTAGTCCATTTAGTGGTGTTGTAACAGAACACTTGAGATAGGTAATTTATAAAGAGGTAGAGCTCACAGTTCTGCAGACTGGGAAGTTCAAATGGCGGCAGCATCCGCTTGGCTTCTAGTGAGGGCTTTTGTGCTGGGTCAAAACATGGCAGAATCACAGGGCAATGCTATGATTCGGAGTGTCCAGAGGCCTGTGTTCCAGCCATGGTTCCCCTTTGTCCTCATCTTGGGACCCAGCACTACTTACTCAACCTTTTTGAGTCTCAGTTTCCCCATCTACAAAACAGGAATAATAATAGGACCAACCACATAGAGCTGTTGTGAGGGTTAATTAGGTGAGATGCTGCAGAGTAAGAGAGGCTTCCTTTGCACAGAGCTTGTTCTTTAGTTTACTGCAGCCCCCAGTAATCCCCTTCCTGCCTCCCTGTCTGCACCCTAGGAGAAGGTACAGGTTAAAAGGCAGATCTCAGATCTATGTTCCAGTTGTGGCCCCATCTCTTGTTTCTGTGGTTCCTTGGACTGGTGATCAGGAGTCATTTTTCTGCATGATGACCAGGGCCATTCTACCGCAATTCTTCAGCTGCAGCAGTGGAGACACATATTACCTTTGCTCCCATTGCATACAGGCCCTTATTTTAGATGCCACCTTTGTCTGATTCTCTGAGCTGCTTCAGACACAGTCCAGATGAGTGTGCTTGTCCTGCGCCTTCCCTAGCCACACTGGCAGCCTGGAAAGTGTGGAATGCACCTGCATCAGAGTAGAGAGAGTGTCACTTTTTGTCTATGCAGATTCCTGGGCTTCATCCTAGACCCACCGCTTCTGAAACCCTGGGAGCCAGGGCCTAGGAGTCTTCAGGTGTAACAAGCCCGCCAAGGGAGCAGATGCACATGAAAGTTAGCATTTATGGCCCTCTGGGGCCTCAAGCTCTGGAGAGCTTTGCCTCAACCAGGACAGCCCCAGTCACCGTTTAGCAGTTTGGCTCTACTCCCTGCCCTGCCCATCCCTGCTTAGTCCCAGGCCCAGTCCCCCATTATCTCACACCAGAACCAGTGGCCTTGCTTTCTGCCTGCCAGTCTGGAGGTCTTGATCTGAAGTGTCAGTCTGCCCTGATACTTCCTTACTTCCTGACTTTAAATTCTGCAGGGGTTTCCCATGCCCTGCAGGATCATGTCTGACAAAGCATTCAAAGCCTCTCTCTTCAGCCTCAGATCTCCTGCCACTCCCTCTCTTAGTTGGGAAAACTCCAACTAGGCTTATATTATGCTGAGGTCTCTGAATGTTCCATGAGGCTGCATGTCTCTGGGCTTCTACAGGCACAGAACCCTCCACCAGAATGACCCTTCCTTCCCCTCTGCTACTCTTCCAGTCTCAGCTGAAATGTTACCTCCTCTGGGAAGCCTTCTCAGGTGTCCCTAGGTAAAACTGCCCACTACTCCTCTTTCCCTGTACACTCCCCAAACATATCACCCATGACCCTGAATTGCCTTTATTTGCTTATGTGTTTCTGCCCCACAAAACTATGAAGGAGTTGCATTTTATTCATATCAAATTCTAAAACTTTATCAGGGCTGATAAGGCTCGGCATGATTTGGTTCCCATACACCTCTCCACCCTGTCCCCACCATTCTCTGCCCCACCCACTTCACCCAGTCACTGCTGCCTGCTGACTGTTCCCAAGCTCACCAAGCTCTTTCCTGATCCTGGGCCTTTGTTCCTGTAGTGCCCTTTGCCTGGAATGCCTCTCCCTCAATCTTTCCATGGCTGGCTCCCTCTTGACATCCAGATCTTGCTCAAATGTCACCTTGTCAAGGCCAGCCAATCAAAAATAGTTTTGTTTGTTCTAGAACTTCATTTAAATGTAATAATATGCTATGTATGCTTCTATCTGGCGTCTTTCACTCATTATAAAGTTTCTGAGGTTTATTCATGTTGTAGCACTTATCACTACTTTGTTCTTTTCTTTTTTTTTTTTTTTTTAGATGGAGTCTTGCTCTGTCGCCAGGCTGGAGTGCAGTGGCACAATCTCAGCTCACTGCAACCTCTGACTCCCTGGTTCAAGCAATTCTGCCTCAGCCTCCTGAGTAGCTGGGATTACAGGCACGCAATACCACGCCCAGCTAATTTTTGTATTTTTAGTAGAAATGGGGTTTCACTATGTTGGCCAGGATGGGGTCTCAATCTTCTGACCTTGTGATCTGCCCACCTCAGCCTCCCAAAGTACTGGGATTACAGGCGTAAGCCACCATGCCCGGCTGTTCTTTTTTACTACCGAGTAGTAAGCCATTGTATGAATATACCACAATTTATCTGTTTACTTGTTGATTGACATTTGGGCTATTTCCACTTTTTGGCTATTATGAATAAAGCTGCTCTGACATTTTCATGTACTAATCTTTGTGCAGACATACATTTTTATTTCCTTTGTGTCGGGATCGGCACATCTGCCTGGGAGGCTCTTGGCCAGCAAGAGGGTCCCAGCCTGGAAGGAGAGAAGTGTGCAAGAAATAAAGAAGATAGATAGGCTCTGGAGGACTGAATAGGCAATGCCTAGACAACCATTTTATTTGTGCATAGGGTCCCAATATATACTTTCAGCTTTCAGCAGCTGACGCCAACCCACATTGTTGATTCTATACAATAAAGGGGAACAAAAAGTTACAACACAGAAGGTTTGGGGTAGAAGATAAAATACCAGTAAACAAAAGGAGTACTTAATCAGGGGCCATAAAAGAGAACATGAGAATCACAAAACAAGAAGGTGATTTTCTTATCTATTGAGCAAGGGTTTACATTTGGAAAGGGGATATCCCTTAAAGGTCGGAAGGAATCACAAATCCTCAAAGGCAGCAATCTCCAAGAGTCACATGAATGGTCACAGGGCCTAGGCAGTGCTCAGTAAACAGAGTCATAAAAGTAGCCCAGAACAGGATTTAAGATAAAATACAATGTCTAGTAAGACCCCACAGCCATCACCAAGCCATTGTGTCCGGTCAGGGAGTCTAAAATAACTTCAACAGAATCATCCATTTTTAGTTCCTGCTTCCTCATAGCTCGACTGCCTCCAGAAAGGGGGAAATGTGTCTGGGCTCAAGCTCACATTATGGCGGAGGCATGGTCAAAAGGCCTCTACACTGGAGCGATCCCCACACCTTTGGATAAATACTTGCCTTAGTTCATTTGGTGTTGTTGTAACAGAATACTTGAGATAAGTAATTTATAAAGAGGTAGAGCTCACAGTTCTGCAGACTGGGAAGTTCAAATGGTGGTGGCATCTGCCTGGCTTCTAGCGAGGGCTTTTGTGCTGGGTCAAAACATGGCAGAAAAGGTTAAAGGGGAAGCAGA
The DNA here is from genome assembly GCA_963573385.1 of Cacajao melanocephalus. Classification (NCBI taxonomy): domain Eukaryota; kingdom Metazoa; phylum Chordata; class Mammalia; order Primates; family Pitheciidae; genus Cacajao; species Cacajao melanocephalus. Next base: position 89,290 of record CAUYLG010045039.1, on the reverse strand, counting down.
CGTATGCAAAGAGAGATTAAACAGGAGGAGAAACTTCACTTTATTACAACCTCTTGCTCAGGAACTAATACATTCCTTGAGAGTCGATCCAGTCTCTTGAGAACAACAGCAACAACAACAACAAAAAGCCCACTCGTTATGAGGACAACAGCACTAACCTGTTCATAAGGGATTCACCCCTGTGATCTAAGCACCTCCCCAGTGCACAGAACTGGCAAGCAAACTTGAATATGAGTGTTGGCACAGACAAATCACATCCAAACTATACCTATAATGGAGATTGCTGGGCATTGGTAAGTGTATTTTTAACTTTATAAGATACCACCCAACTTTTTTCCAAGTAATTGTTCCAGTTCACACTCTTGCCAGCAATGTATGAGAGTTCCAATTGTTCCATATCATCATCAATACTTGTTATTACTAATCTCTTAAAATTTAGCCATTCTGCCAGGCACAGTGGCTCCCGCCTGTAATTCTAGCACTATGGGAGGCCAAGGCAGGTAGATCACCTGAGGTCAGGAGTTCAAGACCAGCCTAGCCAACATGGTGAAACCCCATCTCTACTAAAAATAGAAAAAATTAGCTGGGCGTGGTGGGCTTGAAGCGGAGAGGCAGAGGTTGCAGTGAGCCGAGATCGTGCCATTGCACTCCATCTGGGGGACAGAGCGAAACTCCTTCTCAAAAAAAAAAAAAAAAAGTTTAGCCATGCTAATGAGTGTGTGATGTTATCTCATGGTGATTTTAATTTACATTTCTCTAATAGCTAATAATGTTGAGCAACTTTTTGTGTGTTTATTAGATGTTTGTATATCTTCTTTTTGAGGTATTTGTTAAATTTTTTTGCCCATATTTTATTTTGGCTGGGGTCTTATTATTGAGTTATAAGATTTCTTTAGGATGCAGTGGCTCACGCCTGTAATTCCAGTACTTTGGGAGACTGAGGCAGGCAGATCACCTGAGGTCAGGAGTTCAAGACCAGCCTGACCAACATGGAGAAATCCCGTCTCTACTAAAAACACAAAATTAGGCTGGGTGCAGTGGCTGACATCTGTGATCCCAGTACTTTGGGAGGCTGAAGTGGGTGGATCATGAGGTCAGGAGTTTGAGACCAATCTGGCCAACATAGTGAAACCCTGTCTCTACTAAAAATACAAAAAAAAAAAAAAAAAAAAATTAGCTGGGTGTGGTGGTGGGTGCCTGTAATCCCAGCTATTTGGGAGGCTGAGGCAAGGAGAATCACTTGAACCTGGGAGGCAGAGATTACAGTGAGCCGAGACTGTGCCACTGCAGTCCAGCCAGGGTAACAGTGTAAGACTCTGTCTCAAAAAAAGAAAAGAAAAGAAAAGAATTAGCCAGGCATGGTGGCGGGCGTCTGTAATCCCAACTACTAGGGAGGTTGAGGCAGGAGAATTGCTTGAACCTGGGAGATGGCAGTTGCAGTGAGTCCAGATTATGCCTTGGCACTCCGCCTGGGCAACAAGAGGGAAAATCCATTCCCCCCCAACCAAAAAAATTTCTTTATATGTTCCAGATAGAAAACTTTTGTCAAAAATATGTATTACAAAACCTTCTCCTAGTTATCTTTTAAATGCTATCTTTTTCCTCCTTTTATAGTAAGTTCTTTCCATGATCTCTGCCTACCCCATGGTCATGAAGAATTTCTTCTTTCTTCCAGAAGTTTTATAGGCTTTTTTTTTTTTTTGAGACAGAGTTTCACTCCTGTTGCCTGGGCTGGAGTGCAATGGCACGATCTTGGCTCACTGCAACCTCTGCCTCCGGGGTTCAAGCAATTCACCTGCCCCAGTCTCCTGAGTAGCTGGGATTACAGGCATGTCCCACCACACTCAGCTAATTTTGTATTTTTAGTAGAGATGGGGTTTCTCCATGTTGGTCAGGCTGGTCTCGAACTCCCGACCTCAGGTGATCTGCACGCCTCGGCCTTGCAAAGTGCTGGGATTACAGGCGTGAGCCACCGCGCCCAGCAGTTTTTTTTAAATTAGTTCTTTGATTTATTTTGAGTATGGTATGAAATAGGGATTGAGATGCATTGCATTCCATATGGATATTCAATTATTCCAACACCATTTGTTGAAAAGTCTACTGCTTTACCTGTAGTTATTTAAATTTTGTTTTATTTGTATTAGTTTCTCATGCTAGTCTGTAAGTTTCATATGTTTGTTCTAATTTAACCTGGACTCTTCTCTATCCCTTCTACCTCCTTACAGGTAGAGAAAGCACAGAAAGAGCATGTTTGCAAGTTAATTCAGGACATGATCCCAGGGAGCAGGAGTAGGGGACTGGGGAGAATGAAGTAGGAACGAAGGCAAGCCAGTGCCATGGTGTGTTATAGAGCTGGTCACCACTGTGGGCAGCTGGGGCTTGGCACGGCTGGGATGTGATGAGGAGCAGCGTAGTGTGCACCTCCTAGTTGTCCACTGAGTGTCAGAGAACAAAGCACATATCCACCAACTCCAGCCGCCAAGGGCCTGGTGTTACGCCCAAGGGGTTAACATCCTCAGATGTCCAGGTCGCAGCATTCAAGTCCAGAGAGGAGCCCCGGCAGAAGGCAAGATCAGAGCCCTGCAGAGCAGCTGAGTGTCACTGCTTTCACCTGCTCCAAGCTGGTTGCCACAGTGATGGCCGAGTAAAAGGTGGGCTGAAAGGATGGCAGGAGGGTCACAAGAGGTTTCCCATCCACATTCATTCCACAAATATTTATTATTGCCTCCTGTATGCCAAGCACTGTGTTAAGCACTGGAGATAGTCATCAAAAAGCCAAGCCCTGTCCTCATGGGGAGACAGACAGGACGCAAGTGAACAATTGATACAATATCATATCAAGGAGAGATAAGTGCTATGCAGAAAATAAAACAGGATAAGTGAACCGAGGGTGAGTGCAGGGAAGGGGGCTCATTTTGACCACCAGGGAAGGCCTCTGAGGAGCTATTTATTTCTCATTAGACAGGTAATGAAATGAGGAACTGAGCCATGTGGATACCCAGGGCAAGAACATTCTGGGCAGAGGGAACCGCAGGTGAAAGGCTGAGGGAGGAACAAGCTTAGGGTATTAGAAAAACAAGGAAGTCACTGTGGCTGGAGTGGAGTTAGGAGCAGAGGCATAAGAGATCAGAAGAGACGGTCTGGCAGGCCCTCTGAGTTTGAATTTTATTCTGAGGGTGATGGGAAGCCACTAGAAGTTTTTAAGAAAGGTTATGGGCAGGGCGCAGTGGTTCATGCCTATAGTCCCAGCACTTTGGGAGACTGAGGTGGGCAAATTGCTTGAGGTCAGGAGTTTGAGACACACCTGGGCAGCATGGAGAAACCGCATCTCTAAAAAAATACAACAACCCCCAAACCCCAAAATTAGCTGGGTGTGACAGTGTGCACCTGTAGTCCCAGCTACCTGTGAGGCTGAGAGGCTGAGGTGGGAGGATCATTTGAGCCCAGGAGGTCAAGGCTGAGTGAGCTGTGATCATACGACTGCACTCCAGCCTGGGCAACACAGCAAAACCTTGTCTCAAAAAAAAAAAAGAGATTTATGACCTAAAAGGCACGTGGGTGAGACTGGCCTGGCCAACATGCAACATGATAAAACCCAGTCTACTAAAAATACAAAAATTAGCCATGCGTGGTGGCACACACCTATAGTCCCAGCTATTTAAGAGGCTGAGGCAGGAGAATCACTTGAACCCAGGAGGTGGAGGTTGCAGTGAGCCAAGATTGCACCACTGCACTCCAGCCTGTGCAACAGAGTGAAACTCCACCAAAAAAAAGTAGGGTACCATTACACACCTGTGGGGCGGGCAGGGCTAAAATCCTAAAAACAAAAACAAAAGAAGTGGTAATATCCAGTGCTGGCAGGGATGCAGAGAAACTGCAACTCTCACACTGCTGGTGGGAATGCAAAATTTGTACAGTCAGTTTACAAGAATTTGGCTGTTTTCATAAATATGCCCTTACCATATAACCCAGCAATCCCATATGTAGGTATTTTCCCACAGTGAAATGACACTTCTGTTCACAGAAAAACCTGTACACAAATGTTATAGTGACTTTATTTATAATGTCAATACCTGGAAACAATTCAAATGTCTTTCAACTGGTAAATCTATAAACTGTATGAACGGTGGTACAGCCATATAAAAAGGAATGAACTATTGGTAATGTGTGCAACAACTTGAAGGGACCTTGAGGGCGTTATGCTTGGCGGAAAAATTCAATATAAAAATGTTAGATACTATGGAATTTTCTGTATATAACAACCTCAAAATGACAAAAGCACAGAGATGGAGAGCACATTCATGGTTGCCAGGGAATAGAAAGAGGGACAAGGAGGAATGAAGTGGGAGTGGATGTGAATGCAAAGAGGTGTCACTAGCAAGTTCTGTGGTGATGTAACAGCTATCTATCTTGGTTGTAGTAGTTACATGAATCTACATGTGGGCTAAAACAGCACAGATATACACACACCCACATGCATAAATGAATGCAGGTGGAAACAAAACAGTGTCTGTAGTCTAGTTGATAATAATGTACCAACAATGTCAGTTTCCTGGTTTTGATGTTGTACTGCAGCTATACATTAGGTTGGTGCAAAAGTAATTGCGGTTTTTACCGTTACTTTCAATGGCAAAAACTAAAATTACTTTTAAGTAACAAGATGTCACTACTGGGGACACTGGGAGAAGGGTACAGGCGACTATTATTTTTGCAACTTCCTATGAAGGTACAATTATTTCAAAATCAAAAGTTTAGAAATATAACAGGTAAAAAACTATAGGAGGCTTTTTTTTTAAACTGGAGAAGTTTGCAAATGGATGGGCATTAGATGACATTTGGGAATTATTGTCAACTTTCTTAGGAGTGATCATATATGCTTATCACATGTCCATATATTTTTAGGTGGTGTATGTTAAAGTTTTAGAGGTAAAGTGTCAAAGTGTCTAAAACTTACCCACAAATTGTTCAGCAAATATATGCCTACGCATATACATAATTTTAAAATACGGCAAAACACAGACAATACAGAGGAACCAGCAACAGCTCTAGGAAGTGGCATCTGGATGCTTCTACAGAGGCCCAGGTAAAGACATCGACCTTTCTTCTGAGACTTATACATGAAAACCAAACTTTCTTCCCCATGGTGCAAAGACTAGCTCTTTGTTTTTTGTTTTTGAAAAAAGAAAGGTATTGGTAATTTTCTTTGCAAACTTAGAATGCTAAATAAACATGACACTTTGTTTTAGACCATAATAATAGCTATTTATTAGGGGCTTTCTCAAAGCCAGGTCCCTTTTCAGGCACTATGCCATCCTCATAGCAATTGAATGCAGTAGCTATTTTTAGTAGCCCCATTGTATGGGTGAGGAAGCTGAGGCTCAGAAAGGTGGGATGATTTGCCCTTGGCTGCACCCTAGGGTGCTCTGACGCTTACCTGTCCACAGGTGGCCTCTTTTAGAGCCCTCCTCCTCCCCTTCAGCCACTAGCCCTACCCCTACCTAGGGACAGCCTTTATGTAGAGTCACTGTGGGTCCAGCAGCACCATTTAGGCCACAGACATCTTTTTCTGGCTGAGAATGGGAAGATTCTCTCTCTCTGCAGTGGGGTTCTCTCTCTCTGCAGTGGTTGCATCTAGGTCAAATATGGGAGGGAAAGGGAGGGGATGGAGTGAGGGACCTGGAGGGAAGGGGAGAGCATGCAGAAAACACCAGATGCTCTTTATAGCTTCTTCCAAAAACATAGGTATTAGGGAACACAGGTTTTTATCAGTCTTAGGAGGGAGGAGGGAGAAGGGGGAGTAGAGGTTGTGAAGGATGTCTAACCAGATCTCAGAATTAGGTCTGGCCACCAATGTGAATGACGATAAAGACGGTGATGATGACAACAATAATAGCTGACACTGTGTGCCAAGAGCAGTGCCAAACACGCCACACAAATTATCTCAGGCAACCTTTTCAGGAACTCTACAGTTTAACTACTATCTTTGTCATCCCAATTTTCAGATTAGAAAACTGAGGCCCACAGAGTAACAACAAATTACACATTTTCATTTGTATACACTCATATATAAATACATTGAATGAGGTCAGTGTACACACTGACACATTAAACTAACAACAGTAGGTACCTGAGGAAGGGTGAGTGTGATCAAGGTGGGGAGCTTCAGCTTTTCATTGTATTGTGCATTTTTGTGTCTTTTACAGTGGGAATGTGTAACCATGCCTGTGACATTTCTTTTAAAAAGTGAGTGATGCTAAAGACTGTGTCCAAGGATCCCAGAACTAATTTGGGGCCACACTTCACACACTGCAGATCCCAGGCCTTGACCAACAGGCTGCACAGCCTTTCAAAGGGAGCCCTGTACCTGACGAACTTTTTTTTTGAGACGGGGTCTCGCTCTGTCGCCCAAGCTGGAGTGCAGGGTTGCAATCTCAGCTCACTGCAGCCTCTCACTCCCGGGTTCTAGCGATTCTCCTGCCTCAGCCTCCCAAGTAGCTGGGATTATACACATGTGCCACAATGCCCGGCTAATTTTTTTTTTTTTCATAATTAGAGACGGGGTTTCACCATGTTGACCAGTCCTGTCTGCAACTCCTGGCCTCAAGTGATTCGTCTGCCTAGGCCTCCCAAAGTGCTGGGATTACAGGCGTGAGCCCCCGCGCCCGGCCTGCCCCCACACTTGGATGGTAGAGAGGAAGGAGGAAATGACTTCTGAGAGGCGTCGGCCCCTTGCCCCAATCCCCCTTCCCTGGGTCTCCTGGGGGACTGGGCCAGCCGGGTGTCCCGGCCTTGGGGGAGCCCAAGGCCAAGTGTCCAGCCCTGGGGCCCGCCCATTGTCACGGAGCGGACTCCCGGCCAATCAGACCCGGGTGATGCCACTCTGGAGATGAGAGTGGCAGGAAATCAAGGTCAAGGCCCCGGACACAATGGGGCCATTGTCATTCTCCAGTCAGTTGACTTTCAAGCAGCAGTTCCCCATCCACCCTCGCTCCTTCTCCCACCCCCGCCCCCTGCCAGGAAGTTACCCAAACCTATTGCCTCTTTATTAGCCTCCGCCTGAAGGAAGCCGCTTTCTGGATCCTGCCCCAGACGCGGGAGGCTGGGCCGCCCCAGAATCATCTATTTTATGTCCACCAGGTGGCGACAGAGCATCACATTTCTGAGTGCGGGGATGGAGGCCCGGGGCTGGCGGCTCAATCACTGATCTGGGCGTGTGGGAACCCTGCCCTTCCTGTTTTATCCAAGAGAAACAAAAAACCAAGTCCGATTATACTTTCCCTCACCCTTTACTCTGAGGTCACAGGAATCTGGAATCTCAGGGACGCTTCCCTTAGCAAACGGCAAAATGGCCGTGGACTGCAGCCCTTTTTTTCCCCTTGATCTGGGGGGAAAACCAAGGGGAAACCTCTTTACCCCGCAAGTCACAGCAGGTGGAACCCTGTAGCCTCTCTAGCTTGGATTAATCAATTGGCTGATTGATCGGTTGTGTTAGTGTATAAATGTCACCTCCGAAAGGACTTCCCTGGCCCCCCAGTCTAAATTATGCCTTCCCTGTTGTTCTGCCTCAGAGCTGGCTCTGGTTTTCCTTCTTTGCATGTATCTGTTTGTAACTGGACACATTTGTTTGATTATTTTCCACTAGAATATACTCTCTGTGAGAGCAGGGACTGGGTTTAGTTTTGTTCATTAATTTGTCCTTGGTGCCTAGTACAGTGTCTAGCACATAGTAGGTGTACACTAAATATCTGTCAACATGATAAATTAATGAATGCCCTATTGAGCAATGGGGGTGGAGGTGGGCTTCTGGTCCCTGAGAATTCAGCATGTGTGAATTCAGGTCGGCTCACTTAGCAGGCTGCACCTGGCCCAGACTATCACATTAGAGAGGCATGCCCCAGAGGCAGAAAAGATTTGGGGTTAAGACATCTGGTCTGGGCTCTGGTCACTTGGCTTCATGATCTCATTGTCCCCTCATGTGCTGGGCAACTTTGCGTGCATCAACCTTACTGAGCTTGTCTGCTCATCATCTGCAAAATGGGGATAAACATGGCATTTATCTTCTAAGGCCATTGTGAGGGTTCTGAGAGAGAATGCATGACAGGTGCTTAGCCCAGGGCCAGGGACCCAGTATGCACTCTGGGAATATTCGTCATTAATATTATTGCTGCTGCTGCTGTTAGAGAAAGAGCCTTCACTGAGGCTGTAGCCCAAATGCTTCAGGCAGGTGCCAGCTGAGGTGAGGGGTCTGGGGTTGAGAGGACATTCCATTGGTACCTGCCCCTTGGCAGTTCTCCAGTTTAATTTCTCTTTTGAACTGGTCCTGGAAGCTGAGGCTGGAAGGGCCTGTTCCTCTCTCCTGGTGACAGAGGTCAGATCTGCCTCTGCTGCAATCACTGCTGAGGATATCCTCCTGCTGCCTCTCAGCCTTCCTGGGACACTGTGGGCCCAGGCAAGCCCATTAGCTCCTTCCTTTGTTTAACACACATATGTCAGGTGCTGTACCAGGCCCTGGGGATGGTGGTGAACAGAGTCACCTTGTTCCTGTTCACAAGAAGCACATGGGGTTGGGGCACGAAGGGAGATGGTGATCAAAGCAACATGAGGAAAAAGTGCATTTATTTTAACTGTGATAGGGGCCAGGGCTTGGTCTAGGACATTCCCCAAGCAAGTGACTTGTGGACCAGGAGCTGAAGGAGGAGGAAGAGAAGCTATTCAAGAAAATCCCTCCCTTAAAGCAGCCACCCCTGGGGAAGGCTGTGATGATGACCCAATGGATCCTCAGTCTCTTCCTGGCCCAGTCAAGTGGTCAGATGCCAGAAGATTAAGAACAAACACACCCCAAGTACATAGGCTCCTCCTGGGGTCTACTGCCCCCACTCATGTTACCTGGACACACATCCATACAATGTCAAGTCCCAGCCCTAACCCTGGCCCCAGCCCTGGGGGAAGAGGACCAGTCTTAGGGAGGTGGCCAGGAGAAGTTGCCACGTGTTCTCAAAGACCTGGGATGAAGGGATCCTAGCATGACTCCCTGGGGTTAGCATTCTGGGTAGGCTAGGGAGCAAGCCCGTGGTTCCGGGTGACCAGAGGCACCAGCCATCAGCATATCAGGGGAGCTGAGAGCATGACCTATGTTATCTGGGTGCTGGTCACTTATCCCAGCTCTAAGGCTTGCCAGCTTTGGCAAATTACTTCACCTAAGCCTCAGTTTTCTTGCCTATAAAATGGGAGCAATAATAATAACACCAACCTCATCAAATATTTAGGGGGACTTTGTGAGATAATACAGGAAACGTCCTGCCACATAATGGGCACTAAACAAACATTAGTGTTATTATATATTCTTTTATTCGCTCCTTTAACACAGGATTCTGCCAGTTTGGGAACCCAAGACCCAGAGAGGCAAACTAACTTGCTTAGGGTCCCGCAGTTAAAAAGCAGAGGAGTCAGGATTTGAAGCCAAGTTTCTTTGACTCCAAAGCCTGTGCTCCTAGGAAGTGAAGGAGGGAGCAGATCAGTGGCTGCCTGGGAAGAAGCTAGGGTCCTCTTAAATCATATTTTCATGGATTCAACAGATGGGTATAAATCTTTCTGGGGCTGAGGGTGGAGTACACATCTTTTTCTAAATGTGGGAGTCAGGCAGGGCTCCCACTGGTCCCAGTTGCTCTAGCCATGAGGGAGTCAGAGCAAGCAGTGGGGAGGAAGAGAAAACCACTGGGGGCAGGGGGCAACTGAGTCCCAGGGCTTGGAGCTGGGCTGAGGCCACTCATGGAGCCCTGGCAAGTCTTTCTTGCCAGCCTCAGCCACAAATCTCTGCTCATTCTCACCCCTAGGAGTCTGTGGCGCCTCCTCCCTTTCCCACCTCAGCCTGGGATCCCTCCTTTCTCTCCTCCTCCCTCCTGAATGCAGTAATTCCAGCTAACAAAAGCGACCATGGCTACTCTGACGTGTGGGACGACGATGCTAGCCAGGCCCTGCCTGGTCAGTGTGCCAAGCTCGGCTCAGGCCCCTTCCCACGTGCCAGGCGCTCTGGCCCTGCTGTCTGCTCCCTCCCCATGAAAACCCAAGCAGCCCTCATTTTTGAGACAATGGAATTAAACAGCTAGGGGGCAGGTGGAAGTGGGGGGGCGGTGTGAGGGTAGGGAAAAAGTAGAACCTTCCTGAGCCTGTCCTCCCTCCTCTCCAGCTCTGGAAGGATGAGCTGCAGACCAGAGCTTGAGAAAGAAGAGGTCAGACGGGCTGCAGAGTGCAAAAGGGACTTCCCTAAAGCCCTCAGGTTTGAGGGTGAGCTGGCATGGTTAGGGAGGGGCAGTGTCAGCCCTGCTTTCCCTACCCTCTGGCAGGCTCTGGAGTCAGTCAGACCAAGTTTGAATCCCGACTCTGCCACATGTAAACTGTGTAAACTTGGGAGGTCACTTAAATTCTCTGAGCCTCAGTTGCCTCATGTGTTAAATGGAATTAATAAACTCTCCTGAGGTTTGTTTGGATTAAAAAAGATAATGAATGAAAAATACTTAAGCATAGGGCCAGACACATAGCAAACACTGGATAAATGATCTCCCTTGCCGCCGCAGGGGCCGCTGGTGCTGTTACTGATGAGGGCTCTGAGCCATGGCCACGCACACTTTGGCTGGCCTCCAGGGGACGGTCAGCCAGGTCTGCTGGGGAGCCTTCCTCCCTGCCTGGTCCTGCTGATAATGATACCAGGTCCTTGGGCCTGATACAAGAAGAGCAGACATCTTGCAAGGGAGAGTCACCATCCCCTACCTCATCCCCAGCACCCCATCTCCACCTTACCAGAATGCAAGGTGTCCTGGCTAGCCTGTGAGGTGGGATGGGGACCCTTTAGCTAGAGGCTGCCTGATTTCTCCACCTTTCCTTTCACTGCTTCTCTGCCTTTAACTTTTCTCTTTGCCAATGCCAAAGACCTGCCTTCTTATGCCAAGGAAAGAAAGGGGAGGAGGGAGGGGGTGGGGGAGGGGGTGAGGAGATGGAGGACACACTCCAGTGTATAATGAGGAAGGGGCTTCTGCTCTCTTTTTAATGTCAAGTTGAAATTGATGACATTGGTTTGTGTATTTAAGACATCTGTCCCCATACCCTCCCACTCCCTTAGGATAAAAGCTGCTCTGTTTGCATAATAGAAGAATAGAAGCTTTAATTAAAAAAATAAAATTTTTATTAAATAAATAAGAAAAGAAGCTTAATAAATAAAAACTATTACACGACAACAGAGTCTGTGGTCCCACTGGCCACCTGACCACTCATTTCTGGGCTGGAGGCTGTTGCACCCATATCCTGGCCTGTGTCCTCCCACTCTGTGGGACACAGGCCACGGCTGGACCTGGTAGAGGCCACAGTGCAGGCTTGGGCCCCAGCTGGGGCTGAGATCCTGACCCTCAGCCCCTTTAGATAATAGCGGCCTGAGCAGGGGGCCCTTGAGAACTAGGATCACCAAAAGTCCTGTCCCTGAGGCAGGATCTTTTCAGCTCCTCCCACAGGTGGAGCCACACCTCTGCCCCACCCAGTTGCTCAGAAGCTGGAGATGAAAAAAGTCTGGGTCTCCAAAGGTCTGGAAAATCCTTGAGGACCTGGAAGCCCCCACTGCTGCCCCACCACACTTTGGGGCCAACCTCCACCCAGGCCGTGGCAGGAACCCTGGGTGGAGGTCGGCCCCAATGTGTGGTGCCTCTGGAGCTGGCTGATCTGAGCTGCGATTAAGCTGGAATGTTCCCAGTCCAGTTCACAGCGATGTGGCCATGCTGGCCTAGGGAGACTGTCCGAGGATCTGGCTGTCCCAGGTTCCTCCTGCCTTGAGGGCCTGTGATTTCTGGCCTGCCCACCCACAGGACTCCCCTCTTTCCTCTGCCTACCGCGCCCACCTTTCTCAGCAGCCCTCACACCCCTTAGGCTCCCCATGGCCTTGTTCATTAGTCTCCTCCACCTGAAAGCCCTCCCCTACACCTGTCATCCCTCTTGCCTCACTTATTTCTATTCTGTCTTTCAGACTCCTCCAGGGAGCTTTGCTGACCCCTCCATGACTCAAGCTGGGTTGGCTGCCCCTCTGCTGCACTCTCCAAGTTCCTTAGTGCTTCTGGATCTGGTGAGCATTATGCTATCTCCAGAGTACTTGCTTTGCAAAGTGTCTGTCCTCTCTCATCACTGCAGCTGCCTAAGGATAGAAACTGTGTCATCTCTGAGCCTTGATACATAAGATCTGCGTGGGGCAGATGCTCAAATGGAGTGGACCAATGAGTGCTGATTACACTGTTTACCTGTGGATGGAGTGGGGAGACTTCCTGTTCGCAAGTGCTGTTCCCACACCTGAGACTGCCTCTCTCCTCTCTAAGCCCTGGATTTTAGGTCTGCTTCCTCTTCTACCCAAGCTCAGGCTCCTTGTCATAACTTGATAAGGGCTGAGGGAGGTGGTACAGGAGATGAGTTAAGCATGGGGCCACCTGCCAGCTAAGAACCATTGACCCAAGCTTCCTTTTCTGCAAAATGGATAATAACAGCACCTTCTTAGTTAGAGTGGCTATAAGGATATAACGAGCCCCTTCCCTCCCCCTGTCCACACTCAACAAGGGGCTACATTCTTTCCTGAAGGTCTGTGATTGCCTCTGGAGGCGGGAGGGCAGCTCTGGAGTCTGGCTGGCTTGGCATTCTATTTGCAGACATTCTGTATCCCTCGTCCCCACCCCATTCCCTCCCTACGGCCACCCCACTCCACAGTGCAGAAGCCTTAGGTACTCTGGGACTTATGGCTGTGTTGTGTAGGGGAAGCTCCTGGAACAAATGAGTGGTTGTGCACGTGGTTGTGTTTGGTTTTGGACTTAGAGGGTACCTCTGGTTTTATGGGTCTGTCCTTGGTCTTATGCTGGCTTCCTGCCAGGTTCTAGGGATCCACATCCCTGGAATTACTACCTAAGCCCAAGATGGGGAACAGAGGCAGATAACCCAGGTGTCTGGGGCTATTAGCTATCAGAAATATGGAACCTGATAGCAGGTGAGCTGCCACTTCCTTGCCCTGACATCTGGAGGCCTTACTGCCCCACCCTCAGGTCATCACCTCTAAGGCCTGGCAGATATTTGTGTGAAGACAGAATGAAATTGAGTGAGGGTAAAGGCCAGCATGGCACCCACTCTTTTCCTTCAATGCTCCTCCCTCTCTCAGCTCAGGGGCTTAGAAGTATGGTATACAGCGGAGATGGAAGGTATGAACCATAGAAGCAGACAGGCCTCAATTTTAATCCCAACTAGCTGTATATTGTGACCTTGGGCAAGTGACTTCATTTTTCTGAGCCTTGTTTCGCAAGCTATAAAATGGGGATAACAATGGCACGTATCTTTTAGAGAGTTATAAGGATTAAACAATTAAATGGGATTAAATGACTAATTAATTTTAAAGGACTATATAATAAAATTCATGCATGTACACACATTAAGTGAACAGTAAATGGTAGTATTACTCTTATTATCTGTTCCTTGCTACGTTTCCAGCATCTATCCAGGGGACTTTAATGCTGTCCAATCTAACAGAGTCTGAATTTGTTTAACATTTACAGTACCTTAGAGAGAAGCTCAGTGAGCTCAAATGAGAGGAGAAAGGTAGCCACCAGGTTCTGAGCAGGGTCTGCCACCGCTTTCTGGATCCCACCCCCTGTCCGGGATGCCAGATGGTCCTGCTGCTGTCGTTACCTCTTCCCAAAGCTTGGGGAGGTCTTGCTTCATCTTCCCATGTGGGAAACTCAGGCAAGCAGGTAGCCCTGCCACCCAGGGACCAAGTGCACTGGCCTGGAGGCCAAGGGGTGTTCCAGTAACTAGAGAGCAGGTATGGAGTGGGATGAATGCAGGGTCAGGAGAGTGAGAACAAGGATCATACCTTTGCTTGGATAGCTTTGCTCGGTGCCACGCTTCAAGCTTTCCAAGGAGGATTCTCAAACTTTTCTCTCCATAGAAATGGCTCATGGGCAATGACACTGGGAGCAGAGGAGGCCCCCTTTTTCTGTGCTGGGGTCTCAGTGGCAACCAGACCAGTGTTGTGGCCACCCTGAATATGGAGTGTCTGAAGAAGGGAAAGGGGGAGGCTGAGACCCACATCTGCAAAGGCCAGGGCCACAGGAAGAAAACAGGAATATAAAGCACTTCCCAAATTCCTAGGCTCTGGCCAAACTATGTAGAGCAACTCAAGGGTTAATCCCCATCCCACCCCACCCCCATTAGTCTCATCCTCATCTGTAAAGAGAAAGGGAAGCAAAACAGAGACCAGGGCTGCCGGAGGTGATAGGCGGCCTCATCTGTTGTGGCTGCTGCTGGATAACCTTCGGCACTGGCATGGTTACTTGTGTGCCAGCTGAGGGACCCCAACATTCCTGGGCAGGCCACCCTGGAGTTCTCTCTCCTGGTGAGATCAAAAGGTATAAGACAGAGGCTATGCCCAAAGAACTTAGGCCAGTTGGTGGCCGTGGCCACATCTGCTCAAGGCTGAGGCCTGGGTCAAGCTCCCAGCATTGCACAGCACCCTCCCCCCAGCCACGAGCTGTGGGTAATGTTGGCACCCTGGTGAGGAGCAGGCCCTGCTGAGGAGTCCTATACCCCTGCTCAGGGAGAACAGAAGGATCCTCAGCCTTCTCTGAGCCAGCCTATGGTGTGTGGGCCTTGCAGGAGCTGTCTCTTGCCTGGGTACTGGTATTCCCAGGGGTGGCCTTGGCTGCATGGGTGGCATAGTCCTTACCTGGAAGCAGGGCAGCCTGCCCCACCCAGATCCAGGACAGAGTGTGGAGTGGACGAGAAATCAAAGCCAGGCAGGACCAGGTGTCTGGAATGGCCGTTTTGTTGGATGGGTCCCAGGCCCAGGGCTCTGCTGCCCAGGCCCTGCTACTTTTCTGAGGGGTGGGGGTGGGGAACTTATCCTAGCCAGGCCTTAAAAATGAGAAAGCCAGAGAACCAGCGGAGTGGAGGCTGGGGGGTGGGTGAGGTGTGTGAATGTCAATGTGCCAAACCTCTTTGCTCCTCTCCTAGGAGTTCTTTTATTAAATGCCCCAATCCCAGCTCCTCCTCCAATGGCCCATGGAGCACAGAAGCCTGGGACTCAGCGGCCCCACAAGCCTGAAGTCCCACCCCTTAGCTGGCCTGAAAACTTTAGTGGGGCACTAGAACCTCCTGTCACCAATCAACAGGCAGCAAGGAGAGATGCTGGGGCATCCTCAGAGAGGGAGGGACCATGTAGAAGGGCTGGCAGATTTCCTCTGTGTGGGGAATGAGGGATAGGGCACAGGAAGGAGCCTTCTCAAGGGTCTACAGTCATGTTTCAGGAGGAATCCACCAAGCCAGGTTCTGTCAGGTATATGCCTGGGTCCTGCGCCTCCCATGGTCCCTCCCACTCAGCCGGGCTTCCGTCTCCTGGCCTTTCTACAGGTGCTCAAAGCATCCTGTGATTCTCCTTATCATGGCTTTTAATTCTCTGCTTGCCAAGTGGTTTGATTAATGTCTGTGTCACCTATGGACCATGAATCTACATGTTAGCATTCTGAGGATGGCAGGGGCTATACTTGTCTTCATCGCTGTCTGCCCAAGCACTTAGCATTCCCCAGGGCTTAGCACACAGTAGGTGCTCAATGTACATTTTAATGAATTAATGAATGAAGGAATAAATTCCCCTATCAAACACCATGAGCTCTGGGAGGGCAGGAATTGCTTCTTATTGTTTTTTGTATCCCCAACCTGTAGCCCAGTGCCTGGCACAAAATAGGTTCCTATTAAATTCTGTTGGTTACTCACAATTTGCATATCTCTTCTGGTAAGAAAGGGGTCCCTGGCAGGGATAAGAAGGAGAAAGGGCAGTGCTAACCGGAAGAGGGTGAGAGGTGAGGTTTGGGTGGCTGAACTGGGGTGCTCTTCTAGGCAGGTTTGGGTGAATGGGGAAGCTCTGTGGGAGCCACTCCTGGTAAGCGCTCACCTATGATAAAATTTGAGGAAGACACAATCCGGCAGCAAGGTCTAGGCCAGAGCCAGAAGCCCTGGCCACACAGGCTGTTCACCTACCCCATTCCCAGAGCCTCTTAAGGGTGGGGACTGGGGGCAGGTCTCCAACAAGTGCCATTCTTTAGACCTGAGAGTCTTATGGTCATGTGAGGCTCTGGACTTTAGGTCACTCCTTGCCGTTGCAGGGCCAGGGAGTCTGAGACACACACGGGAACTGAAGGACAGAGGGAGTGGGAGTGGCACTGGGCTTGGAGTAGATCCCCTGGACTGTAGGAAAAGCATCAGTGCTGTGTTCTGGGAAGTGAGGCTCCCCTTGGGGCTGCGGAGTCACTGAGGGCCTCTAAACAAGGGATCCATTGCTGGATCTACTTTTGGTGTCTGGATGAATTAAGGAGGAGATAGCCTCCTAGGACCCAGGTTCCAGATGCTAAACAGATTTAATGTCTGGAGTTTACAACCCAGCCCCACATCTGAGTCTGAAAGACACTTAAGTTATAAAGCGTCTCATGGACACCCTGGTGCACAGTTCAGCGCCCTCATGCAGGACTTCCCTCCCTCAATGATTTGAGCATCTATCTAACAAACCCGGAATCAAAATAAGGACTGACGCATATGTCAGACCTGGCACTCTCCGTGTGGAAACCTATGCTGAATGTTAGGATTTGAAGCCAAAGCGTACATGAAGTTTCAGAATTAACTTTTAATTCTTGCTTTAAGTTGAAAACAACACCACCACCACAACAAAACTCACCAAATCTAACCAAAAAACAAAACAAAACAAAACAAAATGTGGGTGATTAACTAGCGACAAGTAGTTTTGAAACAGCAGACAAGTAGAGAGGTGCTGTTTCAAAAACTTCCCAAACATAAACTTGACTTCCTTTTACTCAGTGGTAGAAACTTTTACCTGGAGTGGATACTGGCTAATATGTGGACACACAGGGGATTTTTTTTTTTTAAACACAGGTTTATCACGAACTCTGGCAGTTTTGATAAAGGCTCACTCGAGTTCCAAGGAACAAAATTTTTCTGTGGAAACTGCATCTCAAACTGAACGATCTCCAGCAGTGCCAAGGCCCGGGGGCAGATCTCCATCCTCAGCTGTCAGCTTGTTGGCTGCAGCCCCAAGAGACCTACCGATATTTGGTCCTCATCAAGAGCTGACCCAGAGAGTCCACGCATGCAACCGTAAACCCACTTTCCCCTCCGACCCCATTTTATTTTCCTTTTAAACCTAAACCCAGCTGCAGCCACTGTGCCGCCCAACGGACCTGTGTCGTGGAGGCCCGGCTCAGGTCCGAGCAGGCAGAAGCCCGCTCCAACAGGTGCAGAGCGTGTGCGTGCGGCCCGCTTGGGGCCACACCGCCCCCCTTCCCCCCCGCAACACACGCAGGCCGCCCAGGGTCTCTCACTCTGCACCTGGCCCAACTCGGAGCCCGAGGACCCAGAGAACGGCCTGCGCACCACCCGCGGCTGTTTCGGGAGGTGAGAGGGTACAGCGGAAACAGAGCTGCGTCTTCCTCGTCCCCTCCTTAAATTCCAGCGTCCTCCATTCGCAGTGCCCCGGGTGCGGCCTACTCTGTCACCCTCCCCAAAACCCAGGTAGCCACGAGAGCAGAGTCGGAGCTGCCAGGAGGGCTGCGGAGGGACAGGAAGGGAGCTGGGTGACCCGCTGGGCAGTGCTTTGTGAGCGGGGAGCCAGGCGCGCTGACGGCCCGCTCACCTGTGCGGGGGTGCGGCGCCTTTCCCCCATCCCCCCACCCCTAGGCCTGGGTGCACAGAATCACCAAGAGGGCCTAGGGGCGGGGCTGGAAGTCGCTGCCCGGCTGGGCTGCCGCGGCAGAGGGAAGCTACTTCTTTCCTGGCCGGGCCTCTCTTCTCCGGAGCACCCGGAGTCCGAGGAGTCTGAGGGCACCCCATTCGCCCTCTGGCGGCGCCGGGGACAAGCCGCCGGCAGCCGTCGTAGCCGCCGCCGCAGCGGAATGAGCTGTCCACAGCAGCACTGGGTGCCGCCCGAGGTCACGCAAGAATCTGGCGGGAGGCTGGGAACTGGGGAAGCAGGCCCCTTTTGGGAGGCATGGGGAGAGACGATAGAAGAAAGCAACTATGAGATTTGGGGGTTTCCCCTGGATCCACATCTTCCAATTCCTGCATGGGGTTCTCCACTAGTGTGGGTGGTGACTAACACCTGGGGATCTTATCCTGAGTGGTCATACCTCCTTCACTCAATCTCCCTTTGTTCTCACCCTTTCTAGAAAATGTCCCCATATCTCCCCTCCTTCTGCAGTGACCTGACAATGACAGCCTTAGTAGGCCTAGCCACACCCCGGCCCTGCCACACCCCAAGGAGCTCTGTGGCAGGGCCAGGAGGTCATTAGGAAAGGAGCAGCACTCAAAATGGTGCTTTGAGTGCACATTGGGAGCATGGCATTGCCCTTGGCCTTATGGGAAGTGGAAGATGTTGACCTCTTGGTGCTTCTAATCTCAGAAGACAAACACACTCAGAAGACAATGGCACAGCAGTGGCCTGGCGGCAGGAGCCTCAGGGGAGGGCATGGCGGGGATGGGCTGGAGTGTGAATACTGGAGTTATCAGAACTTGCTAAATGGACAGGATTTGGAAAGAGAAAGAAAGAGTATTCCTAGCCCAATCTGGAACATAACAAGGGCTGTCATGAGAAAGCAAGTGGGGCCAACCCCAGAGGCCCTATAAAAGATCTGTTTCTGCAGCGCTAGAGACGTGGGGGAGGAGGAGGAGCTGGAGGCTGCAAGCCCCTTTGGGAGGCAGCAGCAGTAGCCTGCTCTGAAGTGATGGCTGAGGCAGGGAGAGGAAGGCTGCCACTTTCACAGTCCTGAGGTGCATGTCTGCAGGTGGGGAAGCAGGGTTCCCAGCCCCTTCAAGAGGTTGGGTCAGATACTACCAAAAAAAAAAAAAAAAAAAAAGAGAGAGAGAGAGAAAGATTTGGTCAGACTCAGGTTTTTGTTAGAAAGGAAGAAGCTGGGGCCAGGCACAGTGGCTCACACCTGTAATCCTAACCTTGGGAGGCCAAGGTGGGTAGATCACCTGAGGTCAGGAGTTCAAGACCAGCCTGTCCAACACAGTAAAACGCCGTCTCTACTGAAAATATCAAAATTAGCCCGGCATGGTAGCACGCACCTGTAGTCCCAGCTACTTGGGAGGCTGAGGCAGAAGAATCGGTTGAATCTGGGAGGCGGAGGTTGCAGTGAGCCCAGATTGTGCTACTGCGCTCCCGCCTGGGTGACAGAGAAAGACTGTGTCACAAAAAAAAAAAAAAAAAACAGCCGGGTCATGGCAGGGGAGAGGGAGCAGCCCCAGGCTAGGTATGAAACTGAAAGGACTAAAAAATAGTGAGGCAGGGATAGGCAGAGGTGAGGCAGTCGTTGCAGATACAGAGGCAAGTAGGAAGGACCAGAAAAACCCCTGGGGAGAAGAAAGCCAAAAGGTAGGAGCCTGTCTGAGAGACCAGCAGGGGGCGCAGGGGCCTCCGAACTTCAGGCTCACCAGAGCTGGCTTGAGCTGACAGTCTGGGGGTCTATTTCTGCCCCATTTCCCATTTTACTTTCCCTGCCAAAGCCATCTCAGGTAATTGAGGAGATTCCCTTCCCACCCAGCTTCTGGCTTTGTATAGAACACACGGCAAACCCACAATGAACCTGTCAGGTCTCGTTGTGCCCTCCAGCCCAAATCTGTCCAGGGAAGGTCTTAGGGCTGCTGGTCATCTTGCCCTAGTGTTTGATGTAGGAGAGCCATCTTTCTGGCAGCTGGAGACAGACCACTGGGTCCTGTCTCAATGGCAGGTCTCTCCACTTGGTCTTGGCTTCCAGAAAGGTTTGTCCATTTCTGAGGGTGGGCTGCTTCATGGTAATCTCCCAACCTGACTCCGAGGCAACCTTTGATAGGGTCAAGCCTGGAAGGCAGACTGAAAAGCCCAGACACTCAAGCACTGGCTACGCTGGCACTTCCATAGGGAGGGCTGAAGCTGCCAAGACAATGAGCTGAGAACGTCAGGGGCTGGCTGCTTAGAATCAGCAACCACAAAGAGGGCTTTGAGCAATGGGACTCCCCTGCAACCAGACCAGCAGGACAGCTGTGAGGTGCGTATCAGGTGTGGTGACCCTGGAGGTGACAGAGGATAGAAGGAAAGCAGTGTCACCAAATCCCACCACAGTGATGGCTTTGTCTGGGCACTCCACACGAGAGGGCTAGCACTGCCGTGGGGCCCAAGTAAGCACCATGTGGAAGAAGGATCAGGGCCAAAACTCTTCTAGGATAAGTCTAAGGTGGGGTTCTGGTGTGCACAGGAACAGGGGCCAGGGAAGGAGGGAAAAGCATCCTGGCTTAGCAGTATAGGTCCATACTCCTTTGCCCAGGGCAGGTTTCCTTTTCTTTGCAGTTAAATTACAGCTAAAGGAAAGACTACATTTACTTGTGCTTTACTTGAATTCCTCCGGAGTCAGCCACTCCCACCTTCTCCGTCTTCTACAAGGGTCCTAGGTTAAAATAGGGAGGATCATGCCTTACTTACTCAAGTATGATGCTAATGTGCAGGTGCCTGAGGATCTGTGTCCCATGGCCTCTGCTACCATCACTTCTCTCTCTCTTGGAAAAGGCCCCAGAGGGGAACATGGTCCCCCAATGACCTTTCTCTGCCACTCCTTTTTAAAATTTATAAACACAGCTATCAATTTCTAAGTCCTGGCTATGTGTCAGGCAGGGTGGTAAACATGACCACTGTGGTCAAGCATGTCAGATGCATGACCTCATTCACTCCTCACAGTAACTCAGAGGCCCATCAGCCTGACTCCTTGGCTGGTTTCGGTTCCCAACCACAGCTGGGTGCGAGGGGTTGAAGTCTGTTCCCCAGGCTGATACACGGAACACAGTTCAGTCTTGGCGTCACTCACTGAGTGGCTGCTCAGTTAATATTAATTAACTCTGAGGACAAGCTGCACTTTGACTCACCTCTGGCTAATTAAATAAACCTGCCATGTAAATCAGCAGAGGGAATAGAGAGACATTAGGCTGTGCTGAATGGAAATTGGGTTCTCGAGGGTGAGAGTGTTGACCTCCAAGTAGAAAATCTACCTTGGCCTGCTCTGGCTCTCTTCAAGTTCTCCAAGACTACGCCCAGAGTAGTATCAATGAGGAATAACCCTGCCTCTCAGAGAAAGCCTTGCTCCTGAAGTCCTGAAGAACTGAGAGGAGGGAATCAGTGTTTGAATGCCCTTGGGTACCACTGCCCCATGATGACATAAGGGTTCTCTAAGGAACGAAGACAGAACTGCTTGGCGTTCCCTCTACCGTCTTCTACACCATCCCCATCCCGAAGGCATCATGTCTTGATGGTCCTGGGTCAGCTGGGGGAGGCCTGAGGCCTATGGAAAAGACATGGCGTGAATGCCCCTTCCAGCCATGCCTGGCAGTTTTGGACTTCTGGGTCTGGCAGGTGCCTCGTTGTGCTCTGCCTCCTTTCTGCTCCTCCCTGAAGAAAATGAGCCAGGGCAGTGTCCCAGGCCTTCTGAAGGTCAGGCTTTTTCTGACCAACTGCAAGACCTGGGGCAGGCCACTTAACCTGCCCAGGACTTGTCTCTTCTTGGTGAAACAAAGAAATTGCAATGTCAGCCTCACAAGAGGGCAGAGAAGAGTCACAAAATATGTAAACTGCTGCCCACTGCTTTGCACAAAGTAAGGGCCCAGTCAGTTGTGGCTATTCTACAATGACGATGATGATGAAGATTGTATGGTCCATAACAATCAATTGTATCTCCCAGTAATGCTGGATTGTCTAGAGACATACCTGGAGTAGCTACTGTCATTGAGCCTTAAGCTGTGACTTTAAAGGGAGCCTTTTTCTATATGTAAAAAGAGAGAATACCATCTTAAAATAATGTTTATGAAGATAATATGTAAAAATAAAATAAGTAAGGTAAGGGTGAAGGCAAGGGGAGAGTGAGAAAGGACACACGGGTAGAGCAGGATGCTTGCATCCCTTCCCCTCCCATCCACGTCCCTCCTTGCAGCCACCTGAGATCCCATGCCTCTCAGAGTCCCCATCCCTCTTCCTCCCCTGGGCTAATGTTTGGAGCACGGCTCAGGGTAAGGGCCAATTACGGGTGCCTGTAGCTCACAGTAGGCAGTTCCCCACTATGTCCTCTCTTACGAAGAGATGCACCTGTCACCACTGTGGGCCAGCAGGAGTCCTGCGGAGTTCCCAAGAGCTGGCAAGCGGGCACAAGACAAACATTTACATTCAACACATTGGAACAGATCAAATGTGGTTCTCAAAAAGCTCAGACTTGCAAGCTTTGGAGAAGGCCCAGGTTTGGCTCCCTTTAACTCCCAAACAAATTCTTGTGGGATGTTGCAATTACTTGTGACAATCCCTCTCCCTGCCTGGGACTTTGATTTCAGATTTAGACATGTAAAACTGGGTAGTTGGCTAGGTCTTAAGCAACTTGGGGGTGGGGTGGGGACTGGGGAAAATTCTTTGCAGCGCGTTGTGTTTAGAAGAGAAGAGCTCGAGGAATTAGATGCTGTAGCTGTTTGTGTTACCAGAACTTTCAGCCACTATGGCAGATTTTCTGTCTCTGGAAATTGGTCCCTCTGCTGGGGAGTGGCTCATTTTGTCTTTTGAAACACAAATTTCTAGAAATTATTTTCTGTGATAGTCTTGAGTAACTTTTCAATCACTGTACAAATTTGCAGTATTTACCCTGAAATCTTGTCCCCTGGATAAGTAGCAGGTGAAGAAGAGTCAAGGCTAGGCAGAATATTTTTATGATAAAGTGTGTTGACCCGGTCTCAGAGGAGCCTGGAAGCAGGAGGAAGTGATCCATAGAGAGCCAAGTAGATCTGGAAATGAGAGAGGAACATGGCTAAGAAAAGTGTGTCTGGGTGTGGGGACTCTGGGCCTTTCTGGACGCAGAGGTGTATATGCAAAAGGCTTTGGGCAAACTTCCTGTGTCTTTACTTTGCTATTGTACCTGGTCTTAAAGCGCATTCAGCCGGTTGGGGAAACTTCAACCCTGTGTTGGGCTCCTGTTTCCTACTTTTTGGCTGCTGCTATACCTGGTCTGAGAGCCTACATAACTTTAGTTTTGACCCTTTTGGCTTTTACATTGGCAATTACACAATGGATACTGTGGTCCCTGAAAGGGTTTTGAGTGAAGAGGCTAGGGCCTTCTTGCTTCACCCCTAGGCTTTTGGCAGTTAGCCTAACCTAGAAGCCTGACTCTTCAGGCTGGTATACATGACAGAAATCAGGGGGAAAAAATAGCTAGGAATTCCTAGATGGTCTGTGGAGTTCAGCCTGTTGGCAAATCTGGGGTGATAAGCACTTGCCTTTAGGGTGGGCAGATGTCACAGAATCACCAACACTGCCATTCCTCTCCCACCCAAATACCCTGTGAACTCTTGACTCTTCTCTCAGATATCACTGTGTCTGGACAAAGCTTAGAAATTACATAAAACAACGTGAAAGAGAGAGGTCAGCGTGAGGGGTTTCGTTTTAGGTCAACCAGGTTATCAGGGTAGTCTAAATAAAGGGAAACATTAGGCTGTCTGACTCTAGAATAGAAGTATTAGAATTCCTGGGGGAACAAGAGGAGAAGGGAAATCCTGAGAACAGGATGTGAAGGCAGGGGAGAAAAGAGACGTGACAATACTCCAGGAGTTCTTAGAGGTCGTGGAAAGATAAAGCTCAGAATTCCTGAGCAAAAGCAAATGCTCATCTGTTTAATCCATTTCTAGATGGGAAGAAGGAATGAGTAAGCTAGGATCATAGGATATTAAGATACAAGGGTCTGGTGGCTCAGGGAACCAGCCAAGGGAAACTGAGGAATGCAGGAGTCAGGAAAAGAGAGAGTATCTTTCCTAGGGGCCTTTAAGAACATAGCCAAGACATTCTGCTTCTGGATGAGAAGACTCAATATTGTGAAGATATCAACTCTCCCCCAACTTTTCTATGTAATCAATAAAATCTCAGCTGCAGTCCTAATAGGACTTGTTAAATGAAACTTGACAAGCTGATTGGAAAGTACATCTGGAAGGAGAAAACATGTGAGAATAGCAAAATGATTTTTGGAGGAAAAAAACAAAAGAAAAATATGCTGAATCAAACCATACCTAAAAGCTACATCAATTAAAATAGCATGGTTGGTAAAAGAATACAAAAAAGTTCAATGCAACAGAGAATCCAGGAGGAGCCTCATGTATATACAGGAGTTTTGATTATGAGAAGAGTAATATTTCAAGACACTGGGGAAAAGGATGGCCTATAGAATAAATAATTCTGGACAGCATGCAACTTTCTGCAAAAAAAAGAAAAGTTAGATCCCTAACTCACACCATTTATGAAAATAAATTCCAGATGGGTTAAAAGACTAACATAGAAACACAACTATAAAAGACGTATAAGAAAATACAGGAGAATATGTTTGTTATCTGGAGATAGGGGAGCCTTCTTTAAGAACCATAAAATACAAAGCCATAAAGGAAAGGAGTAATATATTTGATTACACCAAAATAAAAAGGCCCTGTATAACCCAAGGCATTAATAAGGGTAAAAGAATGAGTTGACCTGGACTGAGGGGTGGCCCATTCTGCCAGGGAGCAGACTGTGAGATGAGATGGCCTTGGAGGCCTATCTACTCCCTCACAATTCCCTCAAAAGAAGTCAGGATTTGAGAGGAAGCAAATAAATGCCAGAGGGTAGCCATTCCCCATTGTTCATCATCCGTAGGGCCCTACAATCAAGAGATACATCATAGTTATCAAGGGCCAGCTCAAAACGAGTGGCTAAGTAGAACAGGGTGCAGGAGACAGTAAAGCGAGATGGAAGAAGTAGAAACAATTTTGCTAGCCTCAGAGGAGGAGCAGGAGGAAGGGCTGCCTCTTTTAGAAATTAGTCTCCAGTCCTTGGGCCCATCTTTCAGAGTGGATGTGGTACAGGCAACTGCTCCCAAGACCTCATTTTCCCTGAGTGGGGAGTTCTGGGGAGAGCATACGGGGGAAATGTCACCCTATGTGGGCTTTAATAGTCTCCATGAGACCCCCGAGCTCTGTGGGGATCAGAGCTGTCCTGGGATAATGGCCTCTGCCCAGACTCCCAGTGGCAGTGGATAGATATGCTCATGTTCTTGGGTGGGCTTGCATGGTCTGATAGCTCCAAGTCCGAGAGAGGCCTATGTCTTGGAGACATGACTCTGTTTGATGTCTGGAGAACACTCTGATATAAGGCCCCCAAAGCAAACTGAAACTGTTGTCCCGTGGAGGCTTTACCAGCCAGCTTACCTATGGGGATCAGGCTGCTTCCTGGAGAAGCCAGGGAATTACTGCACTCAGCTACTCTCAGCCCATACTTCCCACTTGTGAGCTGACTAAGCTCAGAGGACGTTTGTCTGATTCAGGTAGGATGGCAGCCACATTCAAGTCTTAGGAAACCTCTGTGGCATTCTGATGCCATTTGGTAGACTGCACTGAGCACACGGACCTGGGGTTGAGAGAAAGGGAAAAATTTGCAGCAAGGGATGTCAATGCCATTTTCTAATATGAACAAGGGGATGTAACAAAGAATGATGGTATTGATAAAAGCAGAAGACAGTACCAGGACTGGCCAGAACTGAAGCATAGCCTTAGTGATGGAATCACATTCCAAGAAGCATCAAACAATCTCACGGATCCCAGTCTGACTTTCAGAGATATGGTTCAGGATTTGGAGAGTGAGGCTTAAGGAGTAAATAAGCACAGCTGAGGATAAGATCAAAGTACCTGACCCCTCAAGAAAGGATGGCACAGGGGTAAAGAGAAACGATTGGCCCCTGAGAAATTTTTTAAAAATGGACTGTGGAGCTTAGATTCAATGTCTAAAACGAAATGAAACAATTCCTTTATATAAATGCATGAACAATGGTTGAGTACCAACTGTGTACCAAGTATTCAAGTGAGGGCAACATAAAAGAACCTTTGTGCCTCCTACAATTACTACTGGACACACCTAGTGAAGTCACCAAGCCCTACCTCCCATCTCTGAGATGACACCAGACCAGTCCACTTATTTGGCACCAAGTATGTCAGTTTGAGTACCTTCTAACATGCAACCAAATTTCAGAGAAAATAAGGGATATTTAGCAAGCTCAAAAACCCCAGTCTCCCAAATGGATATGGGAGGCTACAATTAGTCAACACAGGTCCAATAAGGAGGGTAGCTGTCTCCTCTCTCAATGACTAAGCAACACCACTTCCAGGCCCTTTTTCACTAACAGTTCCTGATGATCAGTCAGGTTGAAGGGCGTAGTCTTTTAGAGACCCCATGGAGGAAGGTGCTGTCTTTACTCTCAGATCAGGACCAGTGATTCTGAACCTATGTGGACTGTGGCTCCCCTTGAGAGTTTTGATGAAAACTATGAATCCTTTTCTCAGAAAAATGTACATTGTAAATACAGATATAATCTTGCATAAAATTTCAGGAGCTTTAGATCCCCAAAAGCCCCAGCTTAAGAATTCCTGCTGAAGACAAATCACTCCTTTTCCTACTCAAGAGCTGTTTCCTGGGGCTGATTAACTGCCATCTTAGATGTCCAATAGGTGAGTGAACATTCAGCATTGAACTGTAGTCATCCCACAACATTGGCAGATGGCCGGGTCTCTGCTGTTGCCTGAAGCCAGAAGGAAGCAAAGCCCCTAGACTGAGACCACATTTTGTTTTTCAAAGAAGTACTCTCCTCCACCTCCACCAGAAAATCTCAGACACCCCAGGCCTGGAACACAGACACAAAGTGATAAGCCAAAAATAAATCTGGTTCAGTATACGACTACATCTGTGAAGAGAGCCATAGACTGGGCTCTTCTTGAGCTGGTGGCTCAAAGCTGAAATGGAGAGTCAGATGGGTCCTCCTTTAGCTAAATGCAGACTAGCTGATTGTTCTAGAGAGGCACCTGCCTTTATTTTGTTTTCTTGAGACAGAGTCTTGCTCTGTCACCCAGGCCGCAGTGCAGTGGCGTGATCTGGGCTCACTGCAACTTCCACTTCCTGGGTTCAAGCGATTCTCCTGCCTCAGCCTCCCAAGTAGTTAGGATTACAGGTGCCCGCCACCATGCCTGGACAATTTTTGTATTTTCTGTAGAGACGGGACTTCACCATGTTGGCCAGGCTGGTCTTGAACTCCTGACCTCTACCTGCTCTTTTTCACTATCCCTCTATCTGGAATATAGTGGCTGCTAGAGGCTATGCCCTTATCAACTATTTAAGTTCCATATTTGTTTCCCTTTTTTCCAATAACGATGATAGCAGCATCAATGATTAAACATTGATACTGAACAGTACTCTGTGCCAAGCACTATGCTATAAGCTCTTGGCATAACTTATTTCATTCTCCCCAAAATCAAATGAAGTAGGCACTCTTGTTTTCTCATTTACAGATCAAGAAATGAGAGTAGGAGAGGCTTAGTAGAGTTGCTTAAGGGCACGGAGCTAGTGAGAGAACAAGCCTTTTGTATCTAGGCCGGATTTCAAACCAATACTTTAACCTCCACTCTCATGCTCCTTCCCAAAATATCAATAC
The DNA here is from genome assembly GCA_963573385.1 of Cacajao melanocephalus. Lineage (NCBI taxonomy): Eukaryota > Metazoa > Chordata > Mammalia > Primates > Pitheciidae > Cacajao > Cacajao melanocephalus. The sequence continues at coordinate 61,724 of CAUYLG010045039.1, read as the reverse complement.
TCAGACAAAGGCCTAGGAAATCCTCCAGAGTGATAATCTCCAGAGTGAGGGCCCTAGTTCTTGCTTCTTCTTCTCCATCCGTTGTCTACCATGTGGCAGCCTTGTTCTCAAAAGGGACTCACTTTATGGAGGGTTGGTTGGAAATCCTCAAAATCTATCTCCTATCTCTGTCTAACTTTGCTGTTTGAGTCCATACTCTATAGCCATAAATTTATCTGTGAGCCTAAATTTATTTGAAACTCAGTTCAGCCTAGGAAACTTATTTCCCTTCAGGTTTAGAATCAAGGAGAAAGACTCATTTCTATTTTACTACTGGAATGTTGTTGGTGGGGGATTAGTTGTCATCACTCCCATTTTTTTTTTTTTTTTTTTTTTTGATACGGAGTTTTGCTCTTGTTGCCCAGGCTGGAGTGTAATGGCCCCATCCTGGCTCACTGCAACTTCCGCCTCCAGGGTTCAAGCGATTCTCCTGCCTCAGCCTCCTGAGTAGCTGGGATTACAGTTATGCACCACCACCCCTTGCTAATTTTGTATTTTTAGTGGAGACGGGGTTTCTCCATGTTGGTCAGGCTGGTCTCGAACTCCCAACCTCAGGTGATTTGCCTGCCTCAGCCTCCCAAAGCGCTGGGATTACAGGCATGAGCCAACGTGCCCGGCCATCACTCCCATTTAAAATATTTGGTGTGTGTACATGCGGAGTGCTGAGGAACAGAGAGTAGAGTAGCCCAAATTTGATAAAGTATCACCAATGGTTCTGGTGCACTATGGGGACCAGGATTCTCTAGACACCTCCTACCCCTCAGCATCTGGAAACAGGGCACATCACTTCTCAAATAGTTAGTCTCCTCCCTTTCCTCAGTTCGTAGATTCCAGGGAGAGTGAGTGCCCAGCTCACCAAGAGAAAAGCGCAGAAATATGTTGCCCATTGTATGTCCAGTGGCCACGGAGTCCCCATGTACATGCTGAATGGCTAAAGCCTCAACTGTGTTTTGGGAGGCAGTTGGGGGCAGAGTGGGCATTAAGCTATTGCTGAGTCCAGGGTTGCTTGTTTTCGCTCCAGAGCCTCATCTCTGAGATGAAATAGGGAGAGGAGATGCTGGGCCTACAGAGAGGTGGGAGGTGCAGGAAGCTAATGAGGTTGACTGCAGGTGAGAAGATCATCTCATCTTCAAGATCTCTGTTCTATACCACCTGTAGGACAGAGGAGAGATAAAGCAGTAACGACAGTACCCACCTTTGAAGTGGATGAGGAAGTCAGCCCCAAAGGCACAGGTGACTCCCAGAAATGTGATTCCCAAAAATGGCCTGGACTCATTGGAGTCCAGCCATTTTGCCATCAGATGTTTACAGAATGTCTGCTATGTGCCAGACTCATCTGGGCACTGGAGATGCCATGGTGAATCCTGCTCTCAGTGCCAGACCATAAACAGAAAAAAATACATGAGCAAGACAATATGGACAGTGATAAGCACTAGGAAGAAAACTGAAACAGAGCAGTAAGGGAAAGTGATTGGAAGGGACCACTTCAGTTTGGTTGTCAGCAGAAGCGTCTTTGAAGAGAGAACATGAGACCTGAGGTTTGATTATGAAAAAGGGCTAGCCATCTGAAGGTCTGGGGGAAGTGCATTCAAGGAAGAAGGAAAAGCAACGCCAAAGGCCCTTAGGTGGCAGTGGGCTCTGTGCATTTGAAAAACAGAAATGAACAAGTGGATAAGAGGAAGGAGAGAAAGCTGGAGAGTTAAGTGGGGCCAGATCATAGATGCTTTGTAACCATAGTAGAGAGTCAGACTTTTATTTGAAGAGTAATGGGAAGCAGGAAGTGACACCATCCAATTAGCACTTTTTAAAAGATCACTCTAGCTGCTGTGTGAATGGATTACAGAGGGCAATCATGGCAGTAGGGGGACCAACGAGGAGGCTGTTAGGTGAGAAAATCAGTGTACATCATTTGTCATCCAGACCAAGATACTTGTGCAGGTAAACAGGGGTGCTACAAATAATTAAGCAGGGACAACAAGCATAACCAGATGGTCTCTGGCAAAGTGGGACATATGGACACCCTGGATATGATAGACTAGGGCAGTGGTTTTCAATGTGTTGTTCCTAGATCAATAGCATCAGCATCACCTGAGAACTTGTTAGAAGTACAAATTCTCAGGCTCCTATCCCAGACCTTTGAATTAGAAATTTGGAATGAACCCAGTGGTCTATGTCTTGACAATCCCTTTAGGTGATGCAAGCTAAAGTTTGAGAATCACTTGAGCTAGAGTGACGGTGGTGTAGGTGATAAGGTGCCGCCAGACACAGGAAATAGTTTGAATATGAGGGGTGAAAGAAACTAGAATGTGGAACCAGCTCTTTTTGTTTGAGCGATGTGTATACAGTGGTGTCCTTTACTGTAATGGGAAGGACTAAGATGGGGAGAGGAATGGGTTTTCTGAGGGGATTAAGCTTTTGTTTCTGATGTATAAAGTGAGAATACAGACACAGGCCTTTCTTTCCTGGGCCACCTCTCAGAACAAAGAAGCATTCTACCAGTCAGAGGGCAGCCAAGCTCTGCAGCTTTGGGCACTCTTTTCAGAGTCAACCTCCTTCTTATGAGTCCCTGAATTTAGAGACGGGACTTTTTCCCAATGAAGTTGCTCTGAGTACCAGTTCAAGTCATGGCCCAAGAATGGCTGTGGAGAAAAAGTGGAGCACTGCCCTTCAAGTCAAATAACTGGCTACTCGGTGAAAACAGCTTAAGAAGGTACAATTTGAGATGCTTTTATCTAGAAAATAAAAGTCTGTGCCCTGGCTTGGGAGTTCTCTTGGGAGACCAAAACTTGCCAATGACAAAGCTCTGGCTGTGGTCAACATAGACCAGCTAGGACTGTCACAGGAAGTTCAGCAGTTTTAGCAGTTGTGCTCTGACACACAGCTCCTAGCTCCAGGAGGAATCACTTTTCTATTTGGTCCTGGACTCCTAACCTGGCACCCCATGCCTGAGCATTTGGGTTTTGCTCAGAGCATGTGGGCTACAGTTGCAGCACATACAGGGAGTAGCAAGCCCTTATCCCTGTGCTGTCTGGTGCAGGGAATGCACACCCTCAGTGACATCCAACAGTACACAGATGAAAGGAGAAACAGGGAGTATATGGCCACGCCTCCTTGTAGTGGTGCCAGAGCAGGTGGAAGCCAGAGATGGATGGACAAGCTCTAAGTTCCACAGCGAGGATTCTTAACTTGGACCTTTGGGGATCTGTGATGCAGCTGAAGAGAGCCTCAAGCTTTCATCAGATTCTCAAACCTGAGACTCCAAAAGAGATAAAGAACCTTTGCTTTAGAGAGCAGTGATGCTCAGAATCACCTAGAGGGCTTGTTAGAACAGGGATGCTGGGGCCCAGCCCTAGCAGTTCTAATTCAGTAGGTTTGGAGTGGGACCCAAGAATGTAAGGGGATGCTAATGTTCTTGGTCCAGGGGTCATGCTTTGAGAACCATTGCTTTAGAGGATACCAAAAACCATGAGGAGTCCAAGTTCAAATTGTGATCTTTCCTTTTCAGACAGGAGTTCCAACAGATGCCATAGCCCTTCAAACCACCCCAAGGTCCCAAGGAACTTGAGATTTTATTTTTGGAAGAAGCCCCTGGAGAATTACAGACTCTGGACCTCTCCTTGAGGTCAGGAAACATCTGGGAAATAGCATTTTATAAGGTGCAGGAAAATGCCTCCAGAAACTTAAAAGTCCAAGCAAAACTGAGCTGAAAACTACATGGCTTTCTCTGGCTGATCCAAGTGCTGCACCAGTTATGAACAGTGAGGTTTTGAGAATCTGGGCAGACCTAGATCCTCTCCTAGAGACTATCTCCTGATCCTTGTTGTTGAACTTGTATCTGAAGCCACATGGGCTAAGATAGGAGGTCTGCTCTAAGAAAGAAAGGGTGTCTGCTGTAGGATAGAATCTGGGCATAGGAAGGAAATCAACAACTGAGCTAGACAGAATTCAAGAGCCTCATTCGCAGAACCCTTTGATCAGGTCATTGTGGTAAGGGGGAAGAGGCAGGAATAGTACTCAGGGCTGTGCTTACTTTAAGCGAGAGCAGTGGAGAGAGGTCTGGTAGTGCCATCTGCCAGCTTCCTTCAGACCTGCTCTGAGTAAGTCATTCCTCCATGAAAGGGGAGGGGGAAATGAAAATGTGGATTCATTCATGAATCAACCTCTGAAGCCGGAAGTGTGGCTTTTGAGCTATGCAGAAGAATCCTCCTTTGCTCAAGGTAACATTGGCTTTGACACTGAGCTACATACATCCTTAGGTGAGGCAAAGTCAAAGTCAGGGAGACCCTACAAATTAAGAGATGAGGAAGCAACTTAATAGAGAAGGCAACATATTAGAGTGACTGAGACTGTGGATGTGCTTTGCCATCATCCTACTTGGACCTGAATCCTGACTGTGGAGTTCTGGGCATGTTATTTAATCTTTCTTTGCCTTAGTATCCTCATCTACAAATTGGGGGTAATAACAGTGCCTATTTCATAGAGTTATAGTAAGAATGAAGTAGAATAACCCAGGTAAAATGCTTAGCTTGGTGCCTTGAATATTTTAAGCACTCAATGTTTAAAAAATAAAGTGTGGTGAGCATGAAAAAATTGGGGATGGTGGCAATACACACCTACGTTAAGTGACACTGGCAGAAACAGAAAGTGGAGCTATGTTATAGCTACTGCTAGTCTCCGTAGAAGGCTGACAGAGGTCCGAGGTATGAGATGAGCATGCAGGGAGAGCCAGGATGCCTACTACGGTGGGGTTAACTAGACAACCCTGCTAGCTGTAAGGTAGTGATATCCTATTCCTTTAAGCCCTGCAACATTCAATGAGTTTGTTTTGTGACATTTTCTCACTGCCAACCTAAGTGCCAAATAGCCTGATGTGAGGAAATCGAAACGAATGAAAATCAATATTGGTAGGAAAATTGTATTGATGTCATTGGAAACACTCTGAAGATTTGCAGTATTTAGGTAGAATCCCAATTTTCAGGGGAAGAACCTATGGCTCCTCCTCCTGAAGTTCTAGAAGGTGGGGTGGGGTTGCTGAAATGAGAACAGTGGAGGGTGTGCTGGCCCTGAGGTGATCTCGCAGGCAAACACTGAAAAAGGAACTCTCTTTCCTCTGGTCCTGAAAGAGCAGGACCTCTTCCAAAACTCAGTACCCAAGACAAAACAGTCCTGACTTCTTAGAAATAAATTGTTACTGAGACAAGGAACAAAGAGAGTTCTAAAAGCCATCCAAAATAGCCGAAATAAATGATACAGCACATGGTTAAATTAAAGTTAACATCCATTGGAGCTGGAGGTAGGAAGAGACAGCCAATTAAATCTTAGAAAAGAAAGACTAAAGAAAAATGATAAATAGTTATGTTTGAGCATGCTGGGTTCTTTTCTTGTGGGGCTCCCCATGGCCCTACCAGCATTGCCTTGTAGTTCCGACCTGTCTGGGATGCTCCTCCTGCAGCCCTTCGGTAGGACCTCACCTCAGGGCCTCTTGCTGTCCAACTGACCATTGGACATATTTAATCAGGGTCTTATTTGGAGTCTTTTTTTTTTTTGAGATGGAGCCTCACTCTGTCGCCCAGGCTGGAGTGCAGTGGCATGATCTCGGCTCACTGCAACCTCCAACTCCCATGTTCAAGCTATTCTCCTGCCTCAGCCTCCTAAGTAGCTGGGACTACAGATGCTTGCCACCACACCTGGCTAATTTTTTGTATTTTTAGTAGAGATGCGGTTTCAGTGTTAGCCAGAATGGTCTTAATCTCCTGATCTCGTGCCTGCCTCAGCCTCCCGAAGTGCTGGGATTACAGGCGTGACTATTTGGAGTCTTTCAAAGATGAAGGGCCTGACTCCTGTCTTCTCACTCCCTTATACACTGGGAGTAAATCATGGCTGGAATTTCCACCACAACCTCCTGTGCTTGAGAGTCCTCCTCTCGGACAGGGACCCAAGGATTTATCTGATTTCTGCAGAGGAGAGAGCAGAATCTGGTTTCTTCTTCAGGAAGTAGCCACCTGTCTTCTGTGTGCACCCCCCAAATCAGCAGCACTGTAGAACTTAACGGAAACTGAACTTTCTTAGGCATCCCACCTACCTCACTAAAACAGTGGCACCCTGGCATTCTCAGCTTTCAGTTTTCTTAAAGCAAAATTTCTCCATTATTTTTATTGAAGTTGGTGGTTGTCAGATGTGGAAGCATGAAAAGTCCATCCTTCTGTCCACTACAAAGTAGGGCCTTTATATTTACTTATTTGTATTTTCTTTTTTGAGACAGAGTCTCACTCTGTCACCTAGGCTGGAGTGCAATGGTGCAATCTCGGCTCATTGCAACATCTACCTCCCAGGTTCAAGCAATTCTCATGCCTCAGCTTCCCAAGTAGCTGGGACTACAGGCGTGTACCACCTGCCTGGCTAATTTTTGTGTTTGTTAGTACAGATGGGGTTTCACCATGTTGGCCAAGCTGGTCTTGAACTCCTGACCTCCAGTGATCTGCCCATCTAGGTCTCCCAAAGTGCTGGTATTACAAGTGTGAGCCACCACACCTGGCCAAAGGAGGGCCTTTTTAGGAAGAAAATAACAAAACAATACTCATAATGAATTCTCTTGGGATTCCCCCAGGGAAGCCTGGAACTGTAATAAAATGAACTTGAGCTAGCCTATGGACATGCATCAAGTTTTAGAATATAACTGCTATTGTATATACTTAAGTAACATTGAGAGATTTTTCAGTGTAATTTTTTCCAGGTATCTTGGAGAACTACTTGCTCCAAGCATTCGTCATATCCAGCTTGAAGGTAAGTGAAGACATAAAAAAAGATAAAATGAGAAAGATACAAATAAAACTTCAAACTCCACTTAAAAAGGCTGAGGAAAATATATAGCTGAGGCTTGTGAGGCCTTTGTTGGTTTTAAGTTAGAGGTCAAAATGAGTGGTTCTTGTTGGTCAGACAATGTACTCTTCTAGAACGCCCCATTGAAACTATCCTGAGGAATGGCTCCTTTGTCTTGTTTTTATTGGTAGCTTCATTCATTGTCTGCCATTCCACTCACTAGAAAAACAGTTTTGAAAGAGATTTTATTTTAAACCATATCCTCTATTTTCTAAGTGTTCAATAGCACAATAGGGCAACTATAGTTAAAAATAATTTATTATATATTTCAAATAACTATAGTGGAATTGGAATGTTCCTAACACAAAGAAATGATACATGCTTCAGGTGATGGATACTCCAATCATCCTGATTTAATCATTACATTGTATGCTTGTTTCAAAATGTTATGTGTACCCCATAAATAAGTATAACTAGTATGTATCCATAATTTTTTTAAACTGTAACTGACAGAAAACAAAAAAACCTCCCATGAGAATTGAGCATGATCTATGGGAAAAGTTTTTCCTTCTCTTCAACGTGATAGCTAGGTTAACTGTCATACCACCAGAGAATTTTTTTAAATAACCCAATATGACAGGATAGGGAGACCATTCACATAACATTTTTAAAAATAAACAAGCCTATTTTAAAATAAAACAGAAAATAGAGTTCTCTAGTATGAGAGAGCACACTTAGTGCCTGCAGCCAATTAATGATCATAAGTAACAGGCAAGTATACCTGCTACTGAGTCCTAAAAACGGTTTCCACCTATTCAAAACAACAACAACAAAAATCCAAGAGCAACCAGACCCCTTCCCCCAAAAAGCATTGAAACAAAAGACTGATCTGTTTATACAGTCACATGAAAAATAAACATCTTTATTTTTTTGCCTACTTTATTTTTTCAAATAAAATTTAAATCTGTACAAAGTATACTGTTACAGTATATATTTTGTAAGAATCAATGCCTAAAAGAATCACAATACTTCAATAAGCAGTACAGCAGACCTTGCTAGTTTTCAGCTTTGATATTGAACAAACTCAAGCCGGCTGATGCACAACACGTTTGCTTGGTTTCCACATGGTGAGTTCCCAGCACTGAGATGGGAGAACATGACAGCAAATATGGTAATATTACAGCCCGACACACTGCATTTCTTCATGTGATAATAACTGCACATATTTAATACAGAATGCTCAAATTTACTTTTTAAATTGTATTTGCTTACTTCTTAGTTGGCAAAATTCAGCATTCTTAAATGGGGTCCCCAAACAGTGCAAATTAATGATATTCTAACTGTATATTGGCACATCTCCAATAAGGATTAACTTGTAAACTCAAAGAATATCAACAACTTAGTCCTAAATTTTAACTAATATACATCTGGTCCATTTAACCAAAGTCATTTTGGAAAGATATTAAAGAACAATTCTATTTCTGAAAGGATATTGTTTTGACCATTCTTTAGAGAAGATAAATTTTTCAACTGTCATTAAAATGTTTCACTATAAAAATTTTACAAACTTGATTAGAAATTTCAAGATTATGATTCACAGCAGACAAATACAAACTGTATATTCCAACAATACCTATTCTTAGACTTTCAAACAGAGCACAACCATGTCAGCTGTGTTAACTAAAATTCTGAACAGTGTACTAAATTTATAAGTGGTGCTGGGTCTAGCAAGTGTAAATACACAGTATATTTCAATGAAAAGAATTGTCTTCTTTATACTTTATTTGTTTTCCCATAAGGAAACATTAATGTTTACATTCTTTAATAAAGTTAATCTTACATCAGAATATAACTTAATACTGTCAGCAACAGGGACCACACACAGTAAATAAGAAGCACATTTAAAATAAGTCTGAATTCACATAGATTAACATTTGTTGGTTAATAAAATATCGACAGTATTACAATCTTACAATATTTACAGTAAGAAAAATCTAGAGTAATATATACCTTTCACAGCAGGATTCCTTTTTTTTTTTTTTAATTTCTTCCAGTTTGGGATTGTGTATACACGAAAAGCTCAAAATAAAGCAACTCTGCAATATAATCTTAAAATAATGGCTACTAGGGGGAAATTCTATCACAACCATTGAAAATAATGGTGACTTCTCACGGAGTCTGTGACATCTGAGAACCCAGTTAATTAACCAAAGTCTTGCTCACATTAGCCTTAGTTACCCAGATTAAAGCAGAACTCCGGCCTTCCCTGACTGCTGAAAACCCAACAGATTTTCTCAATATGCTATAAGAAAAGAGGAAAAATTGGTTTCAGCTCACACCTCATGGCTGGAAGCCTCCAGCCAGTGCACACTCCCCAACTTATACTAAAAGAGGGCCAATTTCATCCCCACAGCATCACAAGAGTCCACCCTCTAACCACACAGCACTCTGACACCAAGCTGACCCATTTCTCAACTCTTGTGCCTTAGGATAACACATTAACTTAGCCCATATAATACACACCAGCATCTTAGAGACATGGGACCAGGGCAAAGAAACAAACTAGTGTAGTTTGCACTGAGATCAATAGGAAAAATGGGAAGTGATGCACATTTCCAATTAGAATGACAAGAAGAAGACCCACATCCCTAAACTGGAATTTGGTCAGGGCATCAGAGTTAGCACCCCCTCTCTGAGTACCACTAGCAATTAGGATGTGTGCTCTGGGCCTCCTCTAAAAGAGAGCATCTACAGTAAGTAACACAGTATGGGACATTAGTTCAGTGACGACTCCCAAGAAAGCAGATACAATTCTTGAATCTGGGGCTGTCTACGGCACCTGAGGTCAATCATCCAAGCTGTGACCTGTCCCAACTCTGCTTACTTTAAGATATCTGATGGGCACAGAGCACTCAGGGATATGGCTGCTGGCTACTTTGGACTCTAGATCTCACAGGTAATCAACAGGTATCTGGGATTGAATTAGCAAACTGTACCATAGCTCCTTAAACAGACACTGTCAAGTCTGAAATCATGTCAAGCATGAATCTTCACTGTCAGGTCAGAAATCAAAGTGGGAGTCTCCCCACATCAGCCAAGGTTATTTTGTCAGAACCTTAGAGGAGTTGGACAGTTTTTCATGTTGCAAGTGATTAGTTCACTTATTTCAGTCAAGCTGGATTGGCAAATCAGGCTGATTTATTTAGTGAGCTTTGTTTTCTTGATTCTTATATGTGTGCTAACCCAAAGCTGTTGTATTTGGGCTAAATACACTGACAGAGAAAATTCAAACGACAAAAGTTTTCAGCAAACTTCTGTGGCATTTTTTCTTTTTGGAAGTCAATACAAGATCTAAAGGTATTTCTACCCGACAAAGTCTGTTTAAGTGTTTAATGTTATTTCCTTTTTGGTCCTATACAGAATGCTATGACTTCTATATAGGTCTGAATGCTGCTCCATGTAGATTCCTTCTGTATATCTAAAAATATATACTTTTCAGTAGTTCAATACATGGTTAATCTTCCCACAGAGGAAGATTTTTGTAATCACATGTTGCAAAGTAGAAAACATCTCCTTTCTAAGAAAGGAAATATACTTTCCTATTGTACACTTTTGAATAAGCCCAAAGGCATGCACCAAAAATCATTATTAAAACTAATACATGCAATAAAATGGTGTAGAGTTAGACTTAAAGTGCTGCTTCTCAATTTTTTTAATTTGAAGAAGATATTTTGTCAGTTGTAGACTCAAAGATCTTTCCCCCACCCTCCCGCCCCACCCCATTGGCATTAAGAGAGAAAAGTAAAAAGTATGCATAAATCTTTAACTATTCTTTACATGGGGGAAAGAACAGATAAATCAACTATCCTATATATAAACTGGATTCCCAGTTTTAAATAAAACCAATATTTACTGGTAAAAATTGTCAAAGCGAATACACCCAAACAAATGTTACTAGTAAATAAATGTTCTACATAGAGAATAATTTACTTTGGTTTTATGCACGTTCTCAAAAATAACACTAGTGTCCCAACGTCACCAAACTGATGTGTTCCAGCAAAGTTGTAAGGCAAATCTTTTTTTCCCTAGTGACATCTTGTTTCCCAACAGACAAAAACTAAAATCTTTTGGTGAGGAAGGGGTTAAGATAATGGCTAACCCCTTGGCATCCTGAGCATTGTGGTTTATCAGACTCTACCCTGCTAGAAATTGTCAGGCACCCTGACCCCTGCCTTGAACCAGGAATGGCTCCCATGTCTAGAGATGCCCTGACTCCTTATAAATAGCATTCAGAACTTTGCTTCTTTTTCCCTTCTCTCTGGATGTTATAATGTCTAACAAAGCTGGTTGCAATGTCACATTTTGCTAGTAGGGGCCACCATCTAACAATAATTCCAATCTGAAAGGTGTTAAGCCAATAGCTGGTTCCTAATTTTATCAATGATTTGCGCTACAATTCTCTACAATTTACTTAGAGCAGAGATCCTTAACTTGGGTTTCAGAAGATATGTGATGCCCCTGAGGTTGTATGCAAAATTGCCCAGGTTATGTGCATTTTTTTTTTCCCTGGGGAGAGGATCCATCACACTTTCATCAGATTATCAAAGGTATCTATGACCCCCAAAAAGGGTTATAGGGACTTAGAGGGATACCCGTAATTCATTTTATACCAGGACTGGGAAATGGGGGCAGAAAACTGAAAATGGGCCTCGAAAAAGGCCAGGGACAAATTGCTGATCCTTTCCCTTTATTCATATTGGGAAAATAAGTACTTCAAACTAGGAAAAATCATTAATTAAGCTAGCTAAACTCCATTAAAAAATACTCAAATGCACTTTCCAAAATTTTTTCATTTTCAATATGTGGTAAATTTAGTCTCCAAGAAAAGGTTCCAAGACTGAATTTTTCTCTTTTTCTAAAGGAAATTCATAGCTATAATGCTGAATATCATCCACATTTAAAGATTTGACAACATAAAAGTTAGATAACTCTTGATATGAATCTTTGACTTATGATATTGAGTAAAGGATTATCTAGAATCAAATATTCACTTATTAACCTTCATTTCCCAAAATTGGTCCATATTTAGACAATTACCTGGCACAATTTCACTAGATAAACCTAAAATCTGAACAATGGAAATTAAACTTCTATCCAAAGCAAAAACAAAGCCAACTGAATTGGCCACAAACATTCAGACTATGTTATAGAGGACTTTCTCATTTCAAATACATCACTGAATTTTCAACAGAATTTGCAAACATAAGATCCAGAATGACTAGCAAAACATGCTAAGAGCATGTCAAGAAGTAAAACACCTCCCTCCCCAATCCGGAAACACAGTCAGGCATTCCAAAAATAAACCAGATCTGAAAAGAGGCCTATCACTTGGTTTTAAGTATGAGGTGTGTACAAAGCTATGAGAAAGGGAATATGAAATGAAATAACCAAATAACTTAAAAAAATCATTTTAGTCAAAAACCCATCTCTCTATTCCATTCATAAAACTATCAATTTTTAAATTTTTTTGCAATTCTGTGTTGCATAATATCACCAAAACAAAAAATATGTTCACAGGTACACTTTTTGTTATTTTCTTTCTGGAGCACATCTTTAAGGTCGTTTAAGACCGCATCTGGTTAAAATAAAGTCTCTTACCCTTGCTTCCCTTGCCCCTCAAAAAGTGATTCGACCCTGAATTCCAAAAAGGAACATTCAATATAATTACTTTAAAACCAGTTCTATCACTTAGACCATGAGGAAACTATATGAACATTATGGAAAACTACACAAAAGAGGGAGCTGCCACTTGCCACCCACCTCACTTACAGCTTTGTAAGCATGTACCCAGCTAGACTCATATCTCACTGACTTTAGTGAAACAAACCAACACACCAAAACCAGGCCATCTCAGGCTGGAAGATGAAACTCAAAGACATCATTTCATACACACACACATATATATTTCCTATCCTAAGCTTTAACTTTGTCTATTTAAACAGTTTAATAAAGCTCACATTTACAAAGGATTTTATCGGCAAATAAAGATCCATATTAAAAATTTTATCAAAACAAATTTTTGTTTTACACAGCTAACACTAAGAAATATTTTCTTGGCCTTATAAAGTATATTTAATTGCATATAAGTTTGGCTTTGGGTGGGATATTGAAAACATAATTCTGCAAGAAATTAGAAAAGACTAGAAACAAAAGTGAAAGTGACTAGTCTTTCAAAAAATCAAGTGCAAAGATAAATAGTGCAAATAATGAAAACTAGAAATTTTACAGGCAACTTTACATAGTCTTTCTTGCTTTTGCACTTTTACATATTGACAACTTTATAAACCCTAACAACTATATGCAGCATGGACATGGGCTATCATTTATCTCCACTGACTAGACTTAAAGAAGCCTTTCAAAGACTTGTCTCACAGTCATTTAAATCACTAGTTCTTGACACAGGTTTGGGAATTCACTTCTTTTTAAACAAATTTCTAAGGGAGGGGCTATTTAAGAAGGCTCTGCATTGACTTAAATGAGTTATAGTATGTAACTATTATAATTTAAAATCTGACACAAAATGTGAAAATTATACTAAAGTGCCAACTCTACAAAACAAGCTATAGTAAAAATAATCCTGCTACTGTTAATGAACTTGACATTCATAAAAAAGAAAAATTACCTTCAAAGTACAAAATCAGAACCTCTTTTTTGCTATTTTTAAAAGAGATTTTTATCACTAATATATAGAAACGTGAGTAAAATGAAACTTGAAAGTAATCTGTCAAAATTACCGGGAATAAATCCATACTAAATTTGACAACAAAGAGTTAATCCAAACATACTTGAATTATGTAACTTTAAAAACAAAGATTATAGTAATTCTTTATCTTAAATAATTTAAAACACTAGTGGAATAATGGGAACAGAAGTCTAAACACTATCAGCTTACCCTACAAAGGACATATGAACCTCCAAGATGCACTATTAATAACTTATTTTATTAATATTTGCCACCACTGAACTCTTGGGAATACTACAATTTTAAAGTAAGAGAGAAAGTGGGGAAACAGGAACATGAGTTTGAGGGGTATGCTGTCTAATTTTAGAAATATAGTATTATTACGGGCCTCATAAGGTCCACAAGGTTAAATGATTGCTATGGTTGCAAATGTAAAAGAAATAAAAAAGATACCTAAAATTGCAAGTTAGTGTTTTTATCTGGTTTATTGTCTTTCTTCTAAGAAATTTGTGTGGGCCAAAGTCTCAAAGTTCTATAAAAGCAAGGAATAATATGTGTCTTTGTGGACTGCAAAATCAAATAATTTGATCTAAGGACCATTTTGAAAAGTAAACTACATTGTAACAAGAACCCAAGAAAATAGATAGTATGTGTGATAAATATTTCTGATAGTTTAAAAATAATAACTGTGAAAAGCTTAAAATTTTCTTTTCTTTTCCTCAAAATAATAACTCCCCAGCACCCCCTTGCCTTGACCAGAAAAGCTGTCATTCCACAATTGTGCTACTTAATTTGTCCCAGAAAAGCAAACATCCTATACATGAAAACAGACTTGTATAATGCATCATCACCATCATAACTCTAGCTATAGTAACTAACAGTTTTCTCATAATCAGTGACGGATCCATTTTCTCCGGCTTTATTGAAACTTCCTTAGTGAAGGTCAACTTCATTTCCTTAGTAAGTAACTCTCATTCGGACTCCATCATAGTACCTTTTCCTACCTCTAGTAAAAATTCCTTCCACTTTACTTCCAAACCATTCCCTATATACCTCTCAAACCCCCATCCACAAACACATTAAACGGCTCTCCTCATCCTACTCTCAAATTTCCAAACCAGTAAGTCTCAGATCCCAGTAACTTACCTAAAATACACATACCTCTTACTGTCTTCAGTTCATAAGTTTCTTAACAAACATTAATTTAGATACCCTTCATACTGCCAGTTTAAGACTATGGGGAAAATAGCAATTGGAAAAAAAGAACTGCCCAGTTACCTCATAATACTGAAATCATTCTGGATTATCAGTTAGCTATGTTCTAAGGCAGGAGTCAGAAATTTATTTACTTCTCTCTGAAGAAGTAAGCTTGAGTGCCACTAGTAGGCCTACAACAAGAATAAAAAAGGAGAGAGAAACAAAAAGGAGGATAAGGAGAGAGATGCCAGATGTACACGGTAAGGAGGTAGGTCAAGTGCCACCAACAACCAATTGGTGGACTGGCATTGAAAATTGCCAATCCACTCCAGCTAAATGCAAGTTTGACTCAAACTCAACATGTGTCTGGTAAGTCATTAGCTGATGGCCATCACTGAGCTAGTCAAGATGAAGAGGTAAGTCACCTGTCCCATAACTTTAACTGCCACTTCACAATAAGGACATATTTTCTTAAATCCTCCTAGGATCCTTCTGTGTTAATCTATCTTAGACCAAAACACACACTAACAAGAGTATTTCCATGTTTTTCAAAACTCTAGAATATAAGGACTTGGTCTTTGAACTTGGAGGCCTCTTGAATTACTAAAGTAGAACCAAAATCAAGAAAATTAAACTCTTTAGCTTAAATTTTTTTTCCATGAAATGCTACAAAATAAGCTAATTGCTAACAATAATCAAAACAATGTGTGTATTTATGAAAACACAACAATCTTGTGATTCCAAAATGAGTGAAATATTTCTGATGTGTAAGAAGCAACTTTTACATAGAGGATCACCACCATGTTTCTGCCTATCAACAGGACAATTTTCCACAAAAGCAAAGGACATCAGGAAGGAAAAATACAAACCAAAACAAATACCAAATATGGGGACAAAATAAAAATGAATGCGTAGTTATGACATTCTTGATAAAAATGTTAAGTGACCTTTGCCACACTCAGCTCTCCTAAAGACATAAATTGCCTGGACCATTCAACATCAAAACCTGGTAGTTAGTTTAGCAGATTCATTGGCTTGGAACCAATCATTATTTCATTTTTCATCTGGTTGTTCTTGTATCATGAAATTCTACCTGACTCATGCTAATTCTGGCTTATTTTCACTTAAGCCTATAATAATGAAATTTCTGTTCACAAAGTACCTGTCAAATGGCCTATACCTTAAATTTAGGTTTTAGGATCAAATAACTTCTTAAATGTTAATATTAAAATCAGCTTTTCTTAAAAAAATCACAAATTCTACAAAGAAAACTCTGCAATAATTAATTCATGAATAGCAGTGATCACTTTAGTTTTATAGCGCACTTATGAATGGCCAAAATTTGGTTAACATGCAATGAAGTAAACAGAAATATTATGATTTAAAAATTGATACACTTTAACAAACAAATCTGCACAAATAACTTTGGTGAATTTATGTAAGCAATTCCAATAAATTCTCTCTCCTACTTATTCCACTCTCATGGAGGGGTGTGTGTGTATACATATATACGTATGTGTATATGTATATATATATGTGTGTGTGTGTGTGTGTGTAAATATATCTCCCAATTATGAATATATTCAAATTTAGGGATAATAAACTATAAATGTTAGCGTCATCACCAACTATTCCAAACCTGAGTTGCTACAGATGCCCTTGTTTTAGCATCCTTTTACGTAGACAGCAAGATCTCATTCTGATACTCAAAAGAGTTTAAAAAGGGAAAAAAGTCATTAGACTTGGTATCTCACTTTTTATGGTGAAGAAAATCTTAAAGTTATGTTCACATGTAAAATAAACTGAATTGTGGAGCTATGAAAGCTACTCGAGCATCAGTTTCAGAAAGCCCCATTCTAAAATCATCTAGAAATCTGTGTGTGTATATAACCTGAAAAAAAAATAAGTGGGAATATTGTAGACGAGAAGGTAAACCATGTGTGGAAGATAAAACTAATCATGCCCACACGGTGGGGTCACCAGGGCTAGCAGATAACCCAAAATGTCATAAAAGAAAAATGTGTTTAGAACGTTTCAACAGGGCCAAAACACAAAGTGTTAAAAGCACACAAACAAAAATGAATGAGATAATCCCCCCCAAACATCAAGTTACATTAGAAAATAGGAAGAAAAAAGTTGACATAGTATCTTTTTGAATATATCAAATCTTAACTGACTTAAAAAATGATATAAAGTGCTTGGGCCATGATACCCACCCAGATTCTCATTATCAACGGATTTATCTTTTCCCCTCCCTTCCACCCCAATTTAATTCAGTTTTCCTCAAGAAAAAGTACAGCATCCCTATATTAATAAGAAATGAAAACAGTGAGTACAACTGATATAGATCCATTGACTTTTATTACAAATGTACTTGATCACTTGGCTTCAAAAAGTTTAAAATCAATACCCTATTTTCTGTATGCCAGTACAAAGCAAACTGTTTTACAAATTAAATACCTAAAAATTTGACAAAAATATTAAAATTTGATGAAAAACAATTATAAAAATCCTTAATCTCTCTCTTCAAAAAAGGAGGCAGTCTTCTCAGTCCTATTATACAATATTAATAATATTCACCATTTTTAGAATAGGTAGCTAAATTATATCTTTCTGTTAGCATACAAAACTTAGACTAATAGATTTTATTTGTATATGCTCCAGTTAAGTTTGTGAATGCCATCTGATTGCAATATAATCAACTATCTTTAACTGAATCCTAATTTACACTTATTTAATAATTTGCATAGTTTGAAAGGGATAAAGGTTATTCTACAACTAATTATCATAGGCTATTACAGTGCTACTTTTCAAGGCAATAAGTATTTGCTCCCAAATGAAATTATCTGTCTTCTTTAGGCAGGGGTTAAAATTACTAGCAGCTTTCTCTATTACCTGAAAAATCAAATTGGAAGTTAACCATCTCTAGATGTGAAGGCCTAAAAAAACATACTTTCCGCTTTAAGTCAAATTTCAACCCCTGCATGGGACAACTATAAAGTGAGACTTTCAAGGTTTTTTATTTCCCTGTTGGTTTTGGTTTCTACTCTCCATGGCTTTTTGAGAAGCTGGAAAACAGTTTGTCTTTCCTGACTAGCATCGTCCTTTTTTCCATTTGGCAAATATTCATCTACCTCCAATCTGTGTCTAGTAGAGGAAAAGCCAACATGGCTTTTCTTATGAACTTCCTTTGTTGTCAAAGGCATGTATAATGATTTCTACAGTTCTGGTTAGTTAACTTTAGCTCCCTCTGTGGTTGGATGACTGTTGCTTCTAATACCAGCATGATAAATAGGAGGCACAAATAAAAAGTAGCTTAAAAAAAATTTGGTGATTTAAAAGAAAAAAAATAGCAACTCAACACACACACATACATGAGCATTTCAAATCTGGTGGCTGATCTCTGGATTAAATTACTTGACAGTGTCTCTCATTTTAAAGAACGTCAATATTGCAATGCAGTTCAAGTTTTCTTTTATACTTAGGCAAATAATACAGTTTAACCAAGCTCTTGGACCTTAATTGTAAGACAAAGCAGATCAATAAAAATAAGGCATACTTCTCAGGAATTAAGTTTTGTTTACTTGTTTTTGGCACATTTGATCATACTGTCTTCTATGAATAACACATATGGTCAAATATACCATTTCCTTATTTGTGTCAGCACAAACAGGGTTTGTCAACTAGTAAAATAAAAACAAGGAAAAACTCCAACATAAAACACTGAGATATAGAACCTTGGTAAAGTACCGAGCACCTGGGAGGGAAGGGTAGGGAAAGGATGAAACAGGAGAGGGAAGACAAGGTTTGGGAGGGTGCTTGGGGAGGTAAAGTGAGATGCTTAAAAAAAGAGCATCTTTACAGTCACTTAGTCTTTTCTACGATCACTTTTTAAGTCTTAAAAGATCTGCATGTGGATTTCTTTTTAAACCCACTGACCATAAATCAGATACTGGTTTGAAAATCTTAGTTAAGATTGTATTCAACTGTTTTAGTGTAAAGACAACTGCACAATACATGTGCTTCTTGAGCCGGTGGGATTCCAAGCAGAATCTGTAGTCTATAGGTAAGAAAGGCTTCACTTTAGGTAACTCTGGCCCTAAAGAAAACCTCATGAAAGAACTCGCATCTCAAAGAAAGGACACTTTGCCTAAGTTTGCTGTGTTTTTGTTGACTTGCACTACTTATTGCTGGCTACTATGAAACAGTAATCTAGGAGTACTCCAACAACCTGTAGTACAAGGCTTAACTTTGAGAAACTATAGTAAACAAGAGACAAAATCAAAGCAATTCTCTTTCCTAATTAGTAACAGCACAGAGAATGCAGTCTTTTCCATATCACAGTTAAAGTACAGTGAACAAAACAGCTCAACAAACCTTAAGACAAAAAAGTGCAGGTTATTAATGTTTACATGCAGTTGATAAGCATTCCAAATGTCACATTATGCACTGTAAAAGCTCAACTTTACTATATGGAAATAAGAAAAATGCACCTCTGGGGAGGGGGAAAAGCAATTTAATCATTTCCAGTGATTTTGTAAGTAAAGAAACTCCTAACTACTGTACGGTCACCTCATATTTAACATTTTATGAATATTAAAAGCAAACAATTTAATGGGAAAATGCACAGTACAATGAAAATAGCTTGTTATTCAACATATACAGTAGATCTCAAAAACGAAGACAACACACTAAACCAGGGAGCATAAAAATATCAAATCAAAACCCAAAGAACCAGCAGAAAAAAAAATCCTTCAAAAAGACAACTGTTTGCCTTCCTAGGCCAATGCTTTACAATATGAGAAGCACTGATACCTTCCCGCTCCTACAGGTGGTGTCTTATACATACAGCAGTTAGATCTATATGGCTGGATTTGCCAAGTAACAATTCCATCCTCAGAACTCTCTCTGTCAGACAAGACTCTTTTTTTTTTATACCAAAATACTTTCTACAGAATTCCAAACCAAAATGTACTGTTTAAGGCATCTTTTTTTTATAACATTTTCTCTTCACTCAAAGATGATAGTCATGCAGCAGTTTAATGATAAAAATATATTAATATTTTACTATACAGCAGCAAGAAGTTAGTCGTCAATTAAAAGCACACAAACATCTTTAAATGAAAACCTGTAAAAGACTATCGTTACAAACAATTTCAGTTTGGAGGACACCAGCTTGGTAAAGTGCTCTCCTAAACTTTGCATTTTTATACCCTACACCTTGAATATATGAGTTATAGAACATACTTTTGATAGAAGGCTTGAACACTTGGGGAACACAAATACACTTAGCATATAATGTAGCCAGTAATAACTAGCACCACAGCTACATGGAAATCCTTTACATACACCAACTTGGCTTTCACTTTAAAACAAAACTCAGAATCCATGGCTCAGTAGGATAACTATAATTGTGTTGCTCTGCTTTTTAACAGGTCTACATAAGTTAATAGCACTAGCAAAAATCAAAGGATAGCTTCAGACCTCTTACAAGTTTAGGAGACAGTGCTAGTGACCACAAATAGACTCACTACCTGATGTCCAAGTACAGGTTCACTGGAAATTGCTGCACGTTAGTTAAGTTTTTAAAATCTTTCTACACATAATAAAAAAAATATATTATGAACGATACAAGTACATCTCATATACACAATAATGACAAAACGCCTACTCAGTCAAAGCAAACAGATGCAGAAAAATATTATGGGAGATTTCCTTTTTCTTTCTTTTTCCTTTTACTATTTGAACAACTTTGGTTCCAACCATAAAAATCACAACTTAGCAAATTTCATTTAAATGCCTTTTTTTAATAATTTCTTCATGTTCACAGAAGTTTCACTGACCATTTTTATATGTTTAAGGTCCAGATGCAATGCATATTGTATAAAAGAGAGCACTTATTGTTTACCTTGCATGAATTAAACCTACGTACCTTTAACTCTACAAACTTCTGCATAACATTTAGACAAAGCTCAGACACACAGCATGCCTAGCCCTCATATATATACACATCTCTAATCACAGGTATATAGGGTGTCAAATATACTATAATAACCTCCATGTAAGGTTTGAAATTTGGTAACAAAATGAGAAAAACTAAAAATATTATTTTACGTGTTCTAAAATATCTCTTTTTTGTGCTAAAGTCAAATGTTAGCTCAACATGAAAAGGACTTTTATATAATTCAGCAATATTATAATCTTGACCATTTTGCAAACACTTTTTAATAATAATAGCTTAAACGTGTACAAAAGTTCTTGGTTAATTAGGGAAATAAACACTCAGTTCTTTATATTTTTTAATCAAGTAGGAAACACAGTTCATATAATGTTATTACTTTTTGTATTTTTTTGTTTTTAGCAGCTGCTTACTGTTTTATATGGTGGATAAAGTGGACAACATCCAGCGATGAGTGGCAAGTCAAGAAGAGAAACTGTCAGTTGGTGGAGGTTCTGTGGGTGGTGCTCCCTTGGAGTTAACAGGTTTTTTTTTTTTTTTTTTTTTAACTTTTTAACTTTTTATTTTCTCTCTTTCTTTACAGTATATTTTCTCTGTGTGTGGCTGTGTGTGTGTGTGTATGCATGTGTGTGGGGGGGTTTTCATTCAGTTTGATCAATCTTCTTCCCCTTCTTCCTCACCCTGCAGTAGCAGGGTGGCAGCGGCTGTCTCCTCCTGCTGCTGCTGTTGCTGCTGGTGGAGCTGCTCACAGGCAGCCCGCTTCTCCCTCTGCTTCTCTTGAATCTTCTTCATCTCCTCCGAGTACTTGCAGAAGGTGTGTCCGAACTTGGCCCACACCTTGTAGGGCACGGTGATGGAGTTGCGATAGGTGGGCTTCACCTCGCTCACTCGCATAAACACGCCGTACTTGTTGGAGCCCACATCGAAGAAGAAGCGCTTGTTGTCCACAGTCAAGGAGGTGCCCTCGGGCAGCTCGGCCGGCTCCTCCTCCACTCCGTAGTCGTCGATGAGCTTGGCCAGAGCGTCACGGAACTCGATGAGCCCCTGCGCGGGCAGCGCAATGGTCTGGCCCTGCGTGGAGCCCAGGCCAGGCCCCCGGTTGACCGTCTGGCGGATGCGCAGGAAGCGGCCGCGCTGGTTCTCCTTGAGATCCATGTAGTACTTGCGGTTCTCGCGCACCAGGAACTCGCTCTTGAGCGCCCGGCGCGGCTCGTCCTGCGCCTGGGCCAGGTCCGGCGGCTGGCTGGGGCCCAGCTGCGCGTAGTGCTCGATGAAGTCGCCCAGGTAGTCGCGGAACTCCACGGCCACTGACATGGAGAGAGTGAGGCGGCTCTTGTTACCGCCCGCGCCCACCTCGGCGATCTTCAGGAAGCGGCCCTTGGCGTTCTGCTTCACGTCCAGGTAGAAGCGCTTGTTCTGGATGTCCACCCGCTTGGAGGCCAGCTCCTGCGTCTCGTGCTGCAGCCCCCCTGGGGCCCCGCCGCCGCCGCCGCCACTGCCGCCGCCGCCCCCGCCGCCACCACCGCCCCCGCCGGAGCCTGAGCCCGAGCCGGGGTGCCCCAGGGAGCCGCCCGAGCCCAGCGCCGCACCACCCTGCTCGCTGCCGCTGTCTCGGTCCGCCATGATGCTGCGCTCCGCTGCCGTGCCGCCGCCGCCTGCCGCTCCGCCCGCCGCCTCAGTCGCCTCAGCCGCCGCTGCTTTCCCTCCCCGGCTCCGCCTGCTGCCGCCGCAACCCCCACAGCCAGTCAGCCACTCTCGCGAGATCTGCGGGAGAGACGAGACAGACGAGACCCGGTAACAGGGCACTGACTCCCCAGTACAGTAGCAGGGCGCCCTACTGTACGCGCCCACCCGCCTGCCGGCACGTGACCTGCGCCCCCTCCCCACTGCCAGCCCCCATCCGCCCGCCCGCCAGGCGGCGCCCACCCCACCAGCCCTCACCCTACAACCCTGGCTGGGTGGGGGAGAGAGAGCAGGACGCACCGCGTCGCAGCTGCTGCTGCCGCTGCCGCCGCCACTGCTACCACCACCACCAACCGTGGCTGTTGCTGTTGGCCAGACCCTAGGCGGCCTCAGCCTGGGGAATTAGGGGACTAGGGGCGAGGAGTCTGCCATACTAAGCACAGGGAGTGGGCCTAACCTCTGCTTTCCAGTGACCCCCCAAAGAGGATGTGGGGGGAGGGGCCTGCGCAGCGCAGCAGAGCCCGCTGCAGAGAGGGGACACCGAGTCACGGCCACCCCTTCTCATGCGGGCCTCAGTCAGACCCAGAGTCAAACCTAGACAGGCCCGCCCGCCACCCGGTTGGGTTGTCTCCTACCGCAGAGCCCTCGCTGCTGAGGCAGGCGAGGAAGAGAGGTGGTGCGGTAGTAACCCTTAGCTGCAGAGGGGGCTGCTGGGGATGAGGACGGGGCGCCAGCAGCAGTGGCGCGGAGCAGCAGACACCTAGCCTGTCCCTCCCCTCTCCCTCCTCTCTCTCCCGCCGCTCCCCCTCCCCGCGTACACAGCAGTGGCTCTGGCCTCAGATGATCCCGCTCCCCCCTCCCCCCAACCGCAGCCCCGCACAGTCGGGCGGGCGGGCGCACTCACCGATGGGGGGAGCCGAGCAGAGGGCAGTAGACGCACCAGGGCTAGGGTGCCCGCAGTGCCTGTTCCCGTTGGCTCTGCCCTTCCCCACAAGCAACAATCAAAAAGAAACCCACATTCACCCAAAAACCTGCAGCCAGTCCCCCTTGGGACCACGACTGCCTGCCTGCCCGCCCGCCTCCCCCTCCTCCTTCTGAGATTTGGGGAAGGGGGGCACCCTGCTCAGGACTGAGCCCAGCCTGTGTTGCTGGCCAGCTCTGCGGATGAACCAGGCCCTGTGAGCATTCAGACCCTAGCCCACTCTTCTTTTCTGGAAGGACCCAGAATGGAGGAGAAAACCAAGCAGGCTTTCGGAAATTCATGAGCTAAAAATGTCAGGAATTTCCTGGGAAACGCAGTTCCTTACGGGATTCATTAAAGCAGGTTCGCTTGCCCCTTTTACTCGTCCTCCCAGAAACTTGTGTCAAGGAGAGACCCCACTCCCAAAAGTAAAACATTAAATGATCAATGGTTTTTATGCAGACAGCTAGGTTACTGACCATTAATAAACCAGTGAATCTTTGGACGGTGATAACTAAAAGGGATTTTCCCTGGTGTTATAAAGGGGCTCAGGAGTAAAAAAGGGGCTCAGAGATAACTGATTTCTCTCTTACTACACTTGATGTATAACCCAGGGCCTATTTCCAGATAGGTACTGAGTGCTCATACTCTCTCACTGCAGTCAGCAGCCCTGGGACTGTGGAGAAAGCTAAGGCCTATCTCCAGGGGACCCCCTGCCAATGCTCCCACACTCTCCCCCATCACCTACAGGCAGCTGAGAGGATACAGATCACACAGCTCTGCGACGGGTTTTCTCAAGCACAGATTGCTGCCTCTATCCCGAGAAAAGTGTACCTATTCCATCCGTGGGTTGTATTCCCACTGAGCATCTCTTCCCCCAAAAGTAAGGAGACTTGCCTCCCTCACTCTTAGCCAGAGGGACAACTGGAAATATGGTTGCCCAGCTTCCTAGAATGGACTAACGATCAAAAAACCAAGAGCAGCCTAGGGAATAAGCCTTGTTGATTCCTGAACCCTCAAAGCCCCCTAACATATCCCTTCGCCTCCTGAACAAACTTGCCTGCTAGGTATTCACATCTTCCTTTTCTCTTAGCAAGAGCCCCATTCTATTCAGCATTCGCTACTTCAGCCCTGGGCTGAAGTTTGCGACTTCCCACTGAAAAGAAACAAGCAGCACCTGGCCACCAAAGAGCAAACGGGGGCAGTCCTGTGCACCGGTCCCAGAACAACCCACCTATATCCAGCGGTCCCTGAAATGGCTCCCTGAAGGGAAGGCCCACACCAACAGATAAAAACCCAGGCTTTGGGCTCCATAAAGAACTTGTCCACTTTGGGGGCAACCTCTAGTACACGTAGTACTATTTCCGTGTTGATTTTTCTACACTCCCTCCCCTGTCCCAGTCTATTGGGAAGGGGACACAGGAACTTTTGAAGCACTTTCCACTGCACAGAAATAGATGTGTGAAGAAGCAGTAGCTCCTCCAGGTTCAAACAGTGGCAATCAGGACCCTGGATAGACCCCAGCCCCTCCAGGAACAAAAAGGCTGAGTAGTAGGATCTCCACAGAGAATGGAGTGGGGCATTGCGCTCTGCCAGTAAACTGAGGCTAAGATCTGGTAAAATTCAATCTAGAAGGGCTGCTGCTCTTTCTCAAGAGTTTACCTTGCATCAAACCAAGCCCCTGCTCCCTAATGAGAATTCGAGGCAGCAACAAAGCCAATGAGAATATGATGAGGACCCCACCCACTCCCTGCCAGTTCCTGCCTTTCTTCTGTGCTGATTGCTGCCCCCAGGACAGAAGACTAAGACTCGAAAATGCCTTCTGTCCTATCCCAACTTCCAGTCTAAATTTTCTTGCCCTCCGTCCTAGACATCTATATACAGGGATTCCGAAGTGATTTGTTTGGAAGTGCCCTGTTTTTCTGAAAAAGTGACTGCCACCAACAACTGACTTCTTAGTTCCCCAGCGCAAAGCCAATTATGAAGTTTCTAGACAGAACACAAGTTGAACATCATGTGTACATTTAAACTGGGAATTTTAAGCTCAAATCAGCAAATGACTGAGACCTAGATCTCTCCACATAAATATGTACTTATTTTATGCTATTCATTATCTATGTATAAAACTCTTCCCTTAAATGCCAGCTTCTCTCCTACTTTACACGTTTCTGAAAAGCAAACAAGATTAACATGGCATTTCCAAAATAATTCAGTGATAAATAGGATATTTAGCATATTTTCACTATTGAAACGAGAGTTAAATTTCAGGATAAGCCTTTAAGTGTGGGTTTTTTTCTCAGACTAAGGAGGTGAAAGGCAGTTTTCCTTGGGAGAAATGAATATAAACTTCCAGAAAAGTCTTAAAACAAAAAGTTTAAACTTTAAGGAAAACTTCACAGTTATATTTGCATTGTAACACTGAAAAGTCATTAGAAAATGAGTGGATTTTAAGACTTCTAACCATTTGTTAATTATCTAAACAATATGCTTAACTTGATGAATGAAAAGTCTGTTCTAGTCTCCAGCTGTTTGAATTTGTTACTGTAAAACAAATAGTTGTAAAACTAAATGTATAATTTCATTACAATGTAGGAAAGACAAAGGGAAAACGAAATATAATATACAGCAAATTAATACGCAGCAAAAATCCATGTTAATGAAAAACTTGTCAAAAGTAAACATTTCCTTTCTCCTCAAAATTTGCTTACATTTTTAAAGACATAGTGTCTCTGGATTTCTTGAGCCCTTTTATTATTAATACAACAGACACATTTTAAAAAGAATAGAGACTGCTTTATTTTTAATCCCACTGTCTCTGGGTATTTAACAAACTCTTACCAACAAAAAATTGTGCGCAAAGAAATAGACATTAGGCAGAACAAAAAGGAAAAAAGCTTTAATTTTCTTCAGCCTGAACTACAGGTGATTCTGAAATAATCTAATTCAGCTTCGGTTTTATAAAGTAAAAATCAACACACATTAATAAAATAGACTTAGAAAGAGGTTGTCTACCTCTGGGTAGTAACCCTTTTGATTATAGAGTTCCTAATAGAAACAATATGTTGATTAATATTTTACAAAATCACAAATTTCCAAAATAAAGAACATTAGCGCTTGTGTTTTCAAGTTCTTAGGTTAAATACCAGTCTTAAACCAGACAACTATCTTTAATACCCAACTCATTAAAACTAACTGGGATATTGTACTGAAATGTTCAAAGTGGAGGAATGAGCCATTTCTTCTCATGAGTATCTACCAAAAAAATTTCGAGAAACTCTCAAATCTTAACATTTAACAACAACAACGATTAATAGTAACAGCATTTCCCGGATCGTTCTTTAAAAGCGTATCCCTTTTCTTTAGCTCACTTAATCTTGAAAATCATGCCTCTTCAATGCTATTTTAATGTTTAGGATTAAAGATATGAAGTAAACATTTAAAATATGAAGAGAACAATCCACATGATAAAAATTCTTGCATTTCCAAA
Organism: Cacajao melanocephalus; assembly: GCA_963573385.1. Taxonomy (NCBI): domain Eukaryota; kingdom Metazoa; phylum Chordata; class Mammalia; order Primates; family Pitheciidae; genus Cacajao; species Cacajao melanocephalus. Next base: position 34,837 of record CAUYLG010045039.1, on the reverse strand, counting down.
ACGTTTTCATTTTAAGCATTTGCAGAAGAGTTAAATAAATGTAGCAGACATTCTAAATTCGATAAAAGATTCAGAGAACCCGACATTTTATGTACCCCAAAGGTCCAAACAGAACCGATGTAAATGTCGATAGCTCTCTCCCTTCCGGCTGATACTTAAATGATTTTACTAGTACTCAAAGCAATGAAATCAGCAACTCTCTCTCCACACTCTAGTCAACATTCCTATTTTCAAAGCCGCAATTCGCAAACGTCAGTTGGGCGGGGGCGGTGGGGGATCTTGAAGTAATCCAAAAATTTCCTTTCCCCTTTGACAGTCCACCAAAAGATGTCAAACCAAATCCAGCCTATTGTAAAGCTCTGGGACCTCCCTTCCAAGGACACCGAACACAAGCATAGACACCGTTGCGAAAAGCTGTCCAAAAGCGCCTGGTCGGACAGAAACCTAAGGAGCCCAGACCAAAACGAATTAGAACCCTCAAGAGAGGGTCCCGAAGACACCGCGGAAAAGAAGGTGGTATTTATTCCAGGGTAGACAGCTACGAACCGGAGTTACCCCAGCCAGTCTCTTGGACCTCTCCAACCCAAGTTCAGGTTTATGGCAGATATATTGGTTGGGTGCCTTCCCCTACATACATCACAGCCCGCCTCCGGGGTCCACTGCCGCTCACAGAGAAGACCCCTCAGCTTCACATCCGTTCCTTTTGCCCTCGGACAAAGGCAGAGGAGCTGTGGAGCTGACCCAGCGCTGTGGGGCAGTAAAAATGCCTTGTTCGGGTCACCCATCTTTGGGCCTGGCTTCATCTGCGATGTCAGCAGCAAAGGTTTTTTTTACTGGTTTTGTTTTGTTTTTACAGCGCATCCTGGGCGGGTGTATACATTTGGTGTTGGTGGTGGGGTGGGGGGAGCTGAACAGAGGAGGGGTTGGCAGTAAAGCCTGGGTTATAGAACTCTCTTTCCTCTCCCTCCTCCCAGGGTTGCCGTGCAGGGAGTGTCAGCCACGTCTAGCGCACAGTCCCAGGCCCCAAGGCGAAGGCGGCCAGGGGAAATGGGGCTCAGGGATTGCTAAGCAAACGCATCATTGGTGGTCTCCAGCGCCTGCGGAGGTAGGATTGTCTCTTTTCTTAAGTAGCGTGTTATTTTGTTCTCTTTTGGAAGTAGGAGGGGGTTCATTCGTTTCTCGCTGCGGGGGGTGGGGGAGAACGTTGCTGCACCGCCTGGGTCTCGGAGAAGGAGGGTGCGGGGATGTCTGCAATGGTACTATAATTATTTCTGGGCGGACAGGGCAAGTAGAGGGGACGGGGCGGGCGGCACCTCGAGCTGTGGCAGTGGCAGCAGGGAAGGTCGCGAGGGGCTTACCCGGGCGGGCGGGCGGGCGCTGTCCTGCCGCAGGTGAGGGAGGGCGCAGGCTGGCGGGAGGGAGGACGCGCGTGAGGCAGGCGCGAGGAAGGGGGGAGGGGAGGAGGGCGCGCGCGCGCACACCTGTCCTGGACAGCGGCGCTAGCCGAGCTGCGCCTCACTTGGGCTTTGCAGGCTGAGGAGGGAAGAGGGCGGGCTGGCAGGCGGGGGCGGGACGCCGAGGGGAGGAGGAGGAGGCGGCTCTGTTGGCAGGCTCGGCTCTCGCTCGCTCTCCCTCCCGCGGGCAAGTCCGGCTCACACCCTGTTTCTCCCGCTCACTCACAGCCCCCTTGGCTCGCCCTCCTCCTCCTCCTTCCCCTGCGGGATCCGCTCGCCGCCGCCGCCGCCGCCGCAGACGGCAAGTCGTGGCAGCCAGACGTCGGCGCGTAACCCGGCGCTCCGTGCGTGACTCCGGGCGACGTCAGCGCGCGCACCGCGTTCCCCACCCCTCCTCCCCACTCCGTGGCTCGCGCCCTCCTCTCTCGCGTCCCTCCGTTTTAGCTGCCGCCGCGGCGGCCGCTGAGCGCGCTCTTCCCGCCCCCTTCTCGCGCGTGAGCGCGCACTCTCGGCTGTTGGCGCGTCAACATTCCGCGGCACAGGCCTTGGGGCGCGTCTGAGGAGGGGGCTGTCTGTGGCCTCTCTGCCCACACTTCCTCCACCCACCGTCTGTAGCGCCCACAGAGGACTTATTCCTCGTTGGGCTTCTGAAGGCCGAAGCCAGGCTCAGGCGGGGATAGAACCCTGAAGGGCCTGCGCCAGCTCCAACTTAGGGCCCTGTGCGTCGTTGCGGCTGCCGCTGCCACCCGATCACGCCGCACCCCCGCCCCAACTCCGCCCGGGTCTATGAGGAGGCAATAGGCCTTTCATCTCCCGGGAAGGTCTCACCTTGGCCTTCAGACACCCGCCGAGAGGGGTTGGAAGGACAGAATTCGCATAAGGAAGAGAGGCTAGACCACTTTTCAGGCTCTGGCCCCAGGAATCCTTGACAGGAAGCGTGGGGTTGCTGCCCAGCCTCCCACGCAGTATAATATATTGAAGCAGGGCCCCTTTGAGGGAATGCGACTTCCTCGAGCCGAGGGGGAAAGAGTAAAAGTTAATTTTCATAAATTGCTATGCAAGGACGAAATGTAGAATTATAAAATGTCTTTCAGACAGTCTTAAAGACTTAGAATCCTTAAGACAGTCTTCTTGAAATCGTATCAAGTTTGACAAGATTTTGGGTGCACGGTAACGGTTTTCCTCGCTGCCTATGCTGTCACGTCCCCATCCTGCAACACTGAGTACATAGATGGAACGTGAGTCAGATAATAACTGCTGCAAAATAAATAGGAAGTGCCTTTATAATCTTTATCATTGTTTAAATAGACCTCCGAGAACTCAAACTGTGATTTAGGAAAATTATTCATTGCCTCAACCTATTTAACTTAGTGTATTTTGTATTAAAGTTACTTTGCAAATACACCACAAAACGCCCCTTTATTAGGCAGTAGTAGACTTTTAAACTCACTTCTTAAAGGATCTTTTGCAAGAAGCATATCTAATTGAGCCTGCGAGGCAAGTGGGACTAAGGTGTAATTAACCCCATTTTACAGATGAAAACTGAGTTATCAAAATGTAAGTCAGTTGTTCAGCGTTGCGAAGAGTCGGTCACTGATAGAGGGACGAGTCTAAGGTCTATTATTGCCTGCTTTATCCACTAAACCAGAAATCACTCAATTGTTTTCTTCCAAGTATCTTTTGCTCCCCGCTCTTATGTATTGTAGGCAGTGCCTGATGGCTGAGAAGAATTGCAGAGGACCAGAAAAGGTTTGAGTCTGAAATTTTCTGCCGCAGAGAATTACAGCTCAGCAATAAGTTATCGCGAAACAGTTCAACTTGCGTATTAACAACAACAACAACAGCACGCTTATTCCTAGCTGGAGGTGAGAAAATGAGACTGGCTTAAGGGTGATAGGTCATTTCCTTTGAATTGCTTTTTTATTCACCTCATCTTTAGGTGGCAGCACTACTATATAAATATCCTTCAAAGTACAGTCTTCTGCAACTTAATATCCTAAAGGATATTCTGTCCTAAGTGTTTCGAACTGTATTGTGGAGATTGGAAGCCGGTTAATTTTTTCTTCTTATTTTTGAGATGGAGTTTCGCTCTTGTTGCGCAGGCTGGAGTGCAATGGCGCGATCTCGGCTCACCGCAACCTCCGCCTCCCGGGTTCAAGCGATTCTCCGGCCTCAGCCTCCCGAGTAGCTGGGATTAACGGGCATGCGCCACCACGCCTGGCTAGAAGCTGGTGACTTTATGACATAAAATCAGAGCTGAGAATTACAAAAAGGCAGTTCTAGAGGAGGAGAAACAGAAAAGCTACCAAAGACATTACTAAAATACATGGAGCTACGGAGGGAAAACATTGGAAAGTTTCAAGAAAAAAAAGCTTTTTAGGTGTATGAGAAGCAAGTAACATCTTTAAATCTGGTCTTTCATTGAAACATAGGACAAGATAACCTTCCAAAGCAAACCATCCTTTCTCAGTACTGCGTATTTATCAAGCATTTACAAGTTTGAATTTGCAAGTTATATAGTTGCCTGTACTCAACTGTAATTTTAAAATTCAGATGCAGTTTTTCCTAATTAACAGCATCAAGCTTATGAAGATTCCAAATAGGACTTTATTGTTGACCCTTATTGAAGAGAACTCCACTTGGCTTCTTTCCTGGCTTTCCTAAATTGTTCACATACAGGATAAACTACCATCACTCAGACTTACAGAAGTGAGAAGGCAAGCTGAACCAAATGTAAAATGATAGCAATTTACAGGTAATTCTGTATCTTAATTTCTCCCACATTTTTATGGTAACAAATTGTGATATATGGGGGTTATTTGGATCAAGTGTTTTCTAGTAGAACTTCGTCATAATTAATTTTGTGTATTTATAGTAGTTCTCCCTGTGTCCCTTTATCCAAGCAACCCAATACAATTGAATTTATATGCATTTCAAAGTAGACTCTGTTTGATTTACTGTGTCAATGCAAGTACCAAGTAATATAGAGGTATGAAAATCAGGAGTGAGAAATAAAAGTACTTCTGGATAGAGGATGAAATGTTAATCGTCTTTCTTCATGGCAGCTTCCATCTTTCTCAAGTCAAACTTGGAGGAGGCGTCTCAAGCAAATTGGTAGTACTCAAACTCTGCAGTATTATGTTAAGAATTTTAAGCTCTCTGGTGCCAACAAATCGTGCAGCCTGAGGGCCTTTGCTCCAAACTTCTGCCAACTCCATTTTGGCAGTAAAGTGTTCTGTTGAACAAAGTTTGCACGTGTTTAGGGTGTGAAGTGGTTCTTCAGGCATTTATCTGGTTTTATTCCAGTTTAGGGACTTGAAGACAAGGGTCAGAAGCATAAGACTTGTAGAGTTCATATTTGCGCTGAAACAGACTATAGTAGCAATCTTGAATTTTTCCTTTAAGCACAGACAGCTTTTTCTTTGTTGATATTGAAATTATTAAAGTGAATCCTTTAGTTTACTCCTTAAATGCTAACATGATATTGAATTGGTTTTTATAAGCACGTAAGCATAACCCCCTCTATTGAGGGTGTGAAGCTGGGGAAAATCATTCCTCATCCTCCTAACTACACCACCACCGACATGTGTTTATCCAGATGAAACTCACTAAACAATAATATACAACTTGAGAGCAAAGGGACCAGTAATATTTAAACTTGATCTCATTTGTCAAATTTTATGTAACTCTGAATCTCTGATCTTTTTGGTATCAGTTGTTGGGCTTCATCTTTTTGACCCATCTCCTCCCATTCTATAATCATTTCACTGGTTAACAACACCTGAGCCAGATGTGTGTGCTAATTTGTTTTATTCCAAGGGTTCCTCTTCCTATAGAAAATGTATACAATCTCAATTTCCTTTTTTTTCCAAGTAATTCTCACAGAAAATCCTTATAGAATCTGGGATAACAGTTTGAAAGTCATTAATTAAGTTGTATTGGAGCATATTTTTCTTTATCATTTGAAAGTAATGACAAGAATAAAATACCAAAGTAGAATTAACAGATGTTGAAATGATGCTATTGTCTTACATTTACTATAATCAGCAAAATGTAAATTTGTAGGCTACAAGTATGACAATTTGAAAATGATAGTTATACTTGCTACTTTTGCAAAGAGCGTGACTTGAATTCTTATTTGAACCTTTATTTTCTTTCCTTGTTTTTAAATGGAATTCAGATGTCAGAACTAACATGTAGATGAATTTAGAGATGGAGAAGAAAGCTGGACTTTTCCAAAGAGTGGACATATCTGAACTGGATAGCACTGCTGAACTTTTGTTGCATATTTTATGGTGACTCTAAAACTCCTTTGCTTGCTTACTTTTAAATGCAATGTGTTGCTATACATACATACAACCAGACACTACTGCCTTCTGAGGCTAATCCAGGCCATTTTTATAACCTAATGCTGTAGCATTTTGCAATTAGATGAAGAAGGTCAATGAGATTTCTTTTTGTGATGATAAAAATGTGTCAGGAGAAAAAAAATCAAGACAATACTCCAAGTGAAAAATATAAAGTCAGTTATTTCTTTAATATTTTGTATTATAGTAATCATTTTTATCTTTTGACCATACTTTTTCTTGTCTACTTACTCAAACAAAATACTCAAAATTAATTATTAAATGTAAATATAACCACAGTGAGATATCATCTCATCCCAGTTAAAATGGCTTTTATCAAAAAAACAGGGAATAAAGAATACTGGTGAGGATGTGGAGAATGGGGAACCCTCATACATTGTTGGTGGGAATGTAAATTAGTACAGCCACTAGGGAAAACTGTATGGAAGTGCCTCAGAAAACTAAAACTAGCGCTACCATATGATCCAGCAGTTACACTAGTGGGTATATATTCAAAAGAAAGGAAATCAACATAGCAAAGAGATAGCTGCACTCCCATGTTTATTGAAGCCCTATTGAAATAGCCAAAATATGGAATCAACCTAAGTGCTCATCAGTGGATGAATGGTTAAAGAAAATGTGATTCATATGCAATGGAATATTATTCAGCCATAAAAAGAATGAAATCCTGGCTGGGCGAATGGCTCATTCTTGTAATCCCAGCACTGATTTCGTGAAGATAGAGACTAGATTGGTAGTTACTAGAGGCTGAGAAAGGGAGAGGAGAGGAGAGATGAAGAGAGGTTGATTAATGGAATCAAATACACAGTTTGATAGAAGATATAAGACAGTATTTGATAAATCAGTAGAGTGACTATAGTTTAATAATCATTGTATATTTCAAAATAGCTAAAATAGAGTAATTCAAATAACATAAGACAAAAATTTAAGATGATAGATATCTCATTACACTGATTTGATTTTTACAAATTACATGAATGTATTAAATTATTACATGTATCCTCAAAATATGTACAAGTATTTTTGTGTCAATAAAAAATAAAATTTAAGATAAAGTAAATGTAATGATTAGCTTTTATTTCATAGCTAGGAAATAATTATTTACTTAATAAGTGTATGTATGATGAAGAGATTTTTTATATTACTATAAAAATAGACATCTTACATAAACATATTACAGTTGGTGTTTAGATGGCTTTTTTTTCTGGCCTTGAACTTCTGGAAAGTAGGTATGACCTGCTATGTCAGGACTAGTTCTTGGAATCCTTTGTTATTTTTCAGTCAGCCTTATTTTCTTGGGTCATATTTTGAACAATATTTATCAAATGTCTGTTTACCAGACATTGTTCTAGATGCTTAAAGAAAACGAAGTTTTACCATCATAGAGTTTCCACTCTATGTAAGACAGATAATAAACAAATACATAATGCTAGATAATGATAAGTGCTAAAAGAAGAAGAAAATAGATATGGGGAAAGAGAGTTTCTGTGCGATTGTGTGTGAAAGTGTCCATGCATGCCACTCACCCAGTATTTTAAATAGAGTGGTCAAGGAACCCTCTCTGAAGAAGCAGCATTTGAACAGAGATCTGAAATAGTTAGTCATGGGAACATTTAGCAAGATATTCCAGGCAAGCATTGTGAACAATTTATGTCACAAAAAAGTCACCAAGTGTAAGCCAAGTAACATCCTGTATGATAATTATATATACATTTTTTGTTTTTTCTTAAGTGAAAAATCAACTCATTAGGTTTTCTGGGTACTCATTAGGTTTTCAGAAAAGTTTTTCATTTAATATCATTGCTGTATATTTCTCTTAATTATTATTCTATTATTTAGTAAGATTTATGGCTGTACAGATACAGTTTCACAATCCCTTATCTGTAATTCCAAAATACAAAAAAATTCTTAAAAATCAATTAGTGGCAAAATCTGAACTGACATGAATCTATTTAAAATTATCCTTTATGGGCCAGGTGCAGTGTCTCACACCTGTAATTCCAGCACGTTGGGAGGCCAAGGCAGGAGAATCACTTGAGGCCAGGAGTTTGAGACCTGCCTGGCCAACATGGTGAAACCCCATCTCTCCTAAAAATACAAAAATTAGCTGGGTATGGTGGCAGATGCTTGTGGTCCCAGCTACTTGGGAGGCTGAGGCACCAGAATCACTTGAACCTTGGAGGCAGAGGTTGCAGTGAGCCGAGATCATGCCACTACACTCCAGTCTGGGTGACAGAGTGAGACTTTGTCTCAAAAAAAAAAAATTATCATTTATTCCATTTAGTGTGACTACTGATGCATTTCATTATAGAAACATTAGTGTGTTTGACTAAAGATTGCTATGTATTAAGTAAAATATAGATAATACAGTGTATTATACACTAAAATATAAAAAAATTAAGTCCAGAAACACATGTGTTCCCAAGGATTTTGGATAAGGGATTGTGGATCTGTGTCAGATTTCTTCTTGATTTTCTGATTAAGTTTATCATTGTTGTTAATCTTTATATTGTATTTAGAAGTATGATACTATACAGTGCCCTTATATGCTGGCACTGCATAAGCATTCTTTATATATTAGCTAACAAAATGCTAACAACAACCTTATGAGTAAATTCTATTATTCCCATTTTATAGATGAGAACACGGAGATGCAGAGATTAAGACACCTGCCAAAATCACAGTTACTAAATGGCAGAGCCAGAACCCAGTCTTCCTCCATAGCTTGCACAATCTAAACTAACTCTGCCTTTTCCTCCTCCTCCCCTTTCCCCGACCCCATTTCTGTAGTATTTATATTTAACTTACTTTGAAGAAGTTTTTTTGTTTGTTTGTTTTTTGAGATGGAGTTTCACTCTTGTTGCCCAGGCTGGAGTACAATGGCTCAATCTCAGCTCACTGCAACCTCCGCCTCCCGAGTAGCTGGGAGTTCCAGTGATTCTCCTGACTCAGCCTCTCAAGTAGCTAAGATTACAGGCATACATCACTACGCTCGGCTAATTTTGTATTTTTAGTAGAGATAGGGTTTCTCCATGTTGGTCAGGCTGGTCTCAAACTCCTGACCTCAGGTAATCTGCCTACCTTGGCCTCCCAAAGTGTTGGGATTACAGGCGTGAGCCACTGCGCCCAGCCTACTTTGAAGAAGTTTTGAGTATCAGCCCTTTCTAACAGTGTGATTTTTATACCTACTTTGAAATATCAGCCATCAACATTTTACATTTTCTTTACAAATTGGTATCTTTCAATATTTTTTAACATTTTATTTGTTCCTGCTCTAATTTCAGCCATTTCTGTTTCCAGTTGAAGTTGGAGATTTACTTATCCTCATTCTTGGTCTTATAAGTTTTCACTCAAATACTAGCTTTCACCATCCTTTTCCTATCCTCTGAATATCTTTGGATAAGGATGAGGCACTTCCTTTACTGCTGTGGCTTTGTCAGATGTCAGATCACATCAAAAATTTGAATCTACCAGGATATACAAGGAACTCAAACATCTTGACAGTAAACAAACAGTCCAGTTTAAAAATGGGCAATTGATCTGAACAGACATTTCTCAAAAGAAGGCATATAAATGGCCAAGAAATATATAAGAAAATGCTCAACATCACTAAGCATCAGAGAAATGCAAATCAAAACCACAATGAAGTATCATCTCACCCCAGTTAGGATGACTATTATCAAAAAGACAAAAAATAACAAATGCTGATGAGGATGCAGAGAAAAGGAAACTTCTGAGCTTGCAGGAATGTAAACTAGTAGAACTACCATCGAGAACAGTATGGAGGTTTCTCAAAAAACTAGAAATAGAACTACTATATGATCTAGCAATCCCACTACTGGGCATTTATCCAAAGGAAAGGAAATCAGTATAAGAAGAGACATCTGCACCCCTATGTTTATTGCAGCACTATTCACAATAGCCAAAATATGGAATCAACCCACGAGTCCAACAGGTGAATAAAGAAAATGTGGTATATATACAAAATGGAATACTATTCAGCCACAAAAAAGAATGATATATCCTGTTATTTGCAGCAACATGGATGGAACAAGAGGACATTATGTTAAGTGAAATAAGCCAGGAACAAACAGAAAGTTACACACTGCATATTCTCACTCATATGTGGAAGCTAAAAAAAGTTCATCTCACAGAAGTAAAAAGTAGAACAGAAGATAACTAGAGGCTGTGAAGGGTAGGGGGAAAGGAGAATAGGGAGAGATTTGCTAAAGGATACAAAATTACAGCTAGATAGAAAGAATAACTTCTAGTGTTCTACAGCACTGTAGGGTGACTATGGTTAACAGTAATACATAGTTTCAAATAGCTAGAAGGAGGATATTGAATGCTGCCAACAGAAAAAAAAAGTTTGAAATAATAACTATACTAATTACCCTAATCTGATCATTATACCTTGTATATATCAAAACATCACTATGTACCAATAAATATATACAATTATGTGTCAATTAAAAAATAAAATTAAAAAAATTTCGATTTAGTTTGCTGAGCAGAAGCACCTGTTAAGTGAAACTCTGCAGGTTTCTCTCAATGAATCGCATTAGTTGCTTCAGATCACTTTATTTTAAGCATAATAAATCTGTATTTTTGAGTTGGAATTGATTTCATTTTCATTAGTTTGTCCTTAGGCAAGAGTTTTTCCATAAGCAATCAGAAATTGAGATAAACTGGACGTAGTGGCTCACACCTATAATCCCAACACTTTGGGAGGCTGACGGGGCGGATATTTGGAGCCCAGGAGTTTGAGACCAACTTGAGCAACCTAGCGAGACCCTATCCCTAAAAAAAGTTTTTTTAAAAAAAGAATTAGCTGGGTGTGGTGCACGCCTATTGTCCTAGCTACTTGGGAGGCCAGGTGGGAGGATTGCTTGAGCCCAGGGTTGGCCATGGTAGTACGACTGCATTCCAGCCTGGGTGACAGAGCAAGGCCCTGTCTCTTAACAAACAAATTTTAAAAAGGAAAGATAGATTTTGTTATTTTTATTTTTAATTTAGTTATTTCTGGCTATATACAAGCAAAATGAATTGAGTATGTATTGGATCATGATGTTTGTCCAAGACTAAAATGCCTGTGTAACATAAGTAGTAAGGTCAATTTGAATAAGTATAGGACATTGAACTTCCCAAGTATCTATTCCTGATTGTCTCAGAGATCTATTGTAGATATTTAAAAGAATCATATTTGTTGTTCTCTGTTAAAATTAATGTGTTGTCCCTGAATACAAAGATAAAGGTCCTGACATACTTTATGTAAAGCATTATCTTTTGAATAACTGATAGACTTGTTCTGAGCCAAACACAGTTTCTCTGAGGTCGCTCAACAGCTCATGTTTGCTAAGGTTAGGGGTGCAGTTCATGGCCACCAGAGTTGAAAGGGAGTTAAACCCATCAATTTTACTTTATTAGCACCATGCTGAACCAAATTAGCCAAGTCCATTATTAAATTGCTGAGAAGGCAAAAAAGAAACAATAAATATGTACAAGTATTGAGATTGGCTATAAAGTATATCAGTTTATTATATGACAAATTAGAGGCTTTGCTAAGACTTACCTTGGGTAACTTTCTGCCTCCATCTCATGAGGAATCAAACAGTAGGAGTTTCTGATAAGACTAACCAGAGACACAGCTGTTCTCCACTAGTTCCTCTGCAACATTCTACCTTCCTGTAGGGTCCAGTACTAAACTTTTGAGACACACCCAGTGTTATTCACCAAGGTGTAACAGTGTTTTGGGTGTGCGAATTTAATAGTTACAATATACCTCAATTGTATAAGAGGACACATAAATGAATTGGTGTGATGAACAACTTTTGAAAATCTTCTGTTTTTCCTAACTTTTATTTAGAACATCCCTCCTCTGTTCAGTGTGGTGGTCAAGAACATGGATCTGTGTAATCTAATCTCCTGGGTTCAAAACTCTGCTTTCATATTCCTATGCAGCTTTGGACAAATTCAATTACTTAACCTCTATAGGCCCTAATTTCTTCACTTATCAAATGAGGATGATAATAGTAACTACCACATAGGTATATTGTGAGGATTAAATTAATTCATAAGATGCATTTAGAAGAGTATCTGAAACATAGTAAGAACTCAATAAATGTGGACTCCCACCTGCTGCGACATCACTTTTTCCTGCCCTTCTCTCTAGGTCCAAGCCAAGCACAAGCATTCTCTCCCCCTCTCTGCCTCCTCTTATATTGCAGGATCATAGAGGATAAAGCGCTAAGGCACTGTGGTGTCTAGACTCCCATGTATTGCTATCCTCTAGCCTCAGTTTAAAACTCTCCTCTTCCTTACCAACTGCATTGTTCTTGAAAACCTCCAAGTATTCTTCCATTTCCTCAGTTTTGGGCCTCCTGATTACTAGAGTATGAGTTCCTTGGTAGGAACTGTGACTTAATTATCTTGGTAACTCCAGTCCCTTTCCCTCTCCCTGATGCAGAGTCTGTGCTAAAAAATATTTGTTGAATAAGTGAATTAATTCATTTAACCTTTGTGTGTTTTTCCTCATTTTCTCCTAAGTATTCTATTCTGACTCTAGTTTTTCTAGAAATTTCCCTGCTCGTTTTTTAAAATTTTAATTAATTAATTTTTTTGATACCGAGTTTAGCCCTTGTTGCCCAGGCTGGAGTGCAATGGCACGATCTCAGCTCACTGCAACCTCTGCCTCTTGGGTTCAAGCAATTCTCCTGCCTCAGCCTCCTGAGTAGCTGGGATTACAGGCGCACAGCACCATGCCCAGCTATTTTTTTGTATTTTTAGTAGACACAGGGTTTCACCATGTTGGCCAGGCTGGTCTTGAACTTCTGACCTCAGGTGATCCACCTACCTCAGCCTCCCAAAGTGCTAGGATTACAGGCGTGAGCCACCATGCCTGGCCTTCCTGCTCCTTTATCTCTGGAAATCTTAACTTTACCCAGTGATGCCAAGATTCCATCCTGCATCATCCCAATTTATTTCCTGACTGGCAGGTAAGAGGTTCCGTTTACTGCACATTCTGTTAACATGTTAGGAAAAAATTCCATTGAGTTCATGTGGATTTAGTTTCACTTACATTCTCTTGGCTCCAGCTTACTGATTATTCCCTTAAAAATCTGTCAGTAACTTTGAGATAGGTTCTATTTTGCAGAACTCTTTATGTCATTCCCTATTTGAGGATAGGGCCGTGCCACCCTTAATTTATTTACATTCAGAGTAAAAATCAGCTTTTTTATTTTTCACTTGGAGGAGGTAAGGATGAATTTGACCAATCTCTTAAAAATTTGCTTTTTTTTTTTTTTTTGAGACAGAGTCTCACTGCAACGCCCAGGCTGGAGTGCAATGGTGTAATCTCGGCTCACTGCAACCTCCACCTACCATGTTCAAGCAATTCTCCTACCTCAGCCTCCTGAGTAGCTGGTGTTACAGGCATGTGCCGTCATGCCCGGATAATTTTTGTATTTTTAGTAGAGATGGGGGTTTCACTATGTTGGCCAGGCTGATTTTGAACTCCTGACCTTGGGTGATCCACCTGACTCTGCCTCCCAAAGTACTGGGATTATAAGCGTGAGCCATTACATCTGGCCAAAAATTTGCTTTTTAATACATACAAAATATATATGCAACACATATATTAAGTATAACACTTAATAACGTAATGAATATTCCTAAACCTCTACCCACCCCAAGAATTAGGACATTTCCTAGTAATTTGTATCTCCTTTGTGTTTCTCCTCTATCTCTCCCCTCTACATGGAAAACTAGTATCCTAATTTTTATGTTTATTATTCCTTTGCAGTTTTCAAAATTTAATTTCATCACAAAAATGCTAAAGCAACATGTTGTTTAATTTGCATGCTATTGAGTTTTATAAAAATGCTATCATCTAATATATAGTTTTTTGGAATTTATTTCTAAGATTCATCTATGTTATTGTATACAATGATAGTTATTTCATTTTCAACACCATATAACATTCTATTGTGTGAATATACTGCAATTTATTCTTCTGTTGATACATACTTGGGGGTTGTTTCCAGACTTTTAAAAATTATTATTCTGAACACTGCTGCTATAAATATTCTTATACAGGCTTCATGGTAACATATGCAAGTGTTTCCACCTAGGAGTAGCGTTGCTGCATTGTAGAGTATGCAAATATTCAACTTTATAAAATAATTAATGCCAAATAGCTTTTTCTCTCTTACAGCGTATAAGAATTCTATGTACTCTTTAATGCTTGGTATTGTTATACTTCTTAATTTTTGCCAATCTAGTGGGGGTAAAATGGTATTTGTCTATTTTTTATATAGTGGAAGAAAGAGTCATCCTTACTTAAAGTAAATTTCCTCTTCCTCTTCCTTTATATATTAAGAACTTACAGCTTGATTTGACATTACTGTGCCTAGGAGTTTCCTTGAGTGAAAACCATTTATTTGTGTGATAGTTTCTGCCTGGGATATAAAAGCTGAGATGGGTTAGAAGCTGCTAACTGGATTGTTTGAATGCTGCTTTTAAGTTGATCTTGCAAACAAATGCCAAATTATACACACTCTAAAATTTTTTAATAGTCTACAAAAATGGAAATGTATAAAATTACTTTCTTTACTATTTCATATTATCACAAATCAATCTGGTCTGGAGCTTATATACCTATCTGCAAAACTATTTTAAATAAAGCTTCCTTCAATCTGTTGATCTAGAATATTTCCATTAAACCAAGTTTAGTAAAGATTTCTTTGTGCATTTTCATATATATATATATATGAATATATATATATGGCAAATATACAGAGACAGAAAGTAGATTGGTAGTTTCCTAGGGCTGCTAGGCTGGAGTGCAATGGCACAATCACAGCTCACTGCAACCTCTGCCTCCTGGGTTCAAGCAATACTTGTGCTTCAGCCTCCTGAGTAGCTGGGATCACAGGCATGGGACACCACGCCCAGCTAATTTTTGCATTTTTAGTAGAGATGGGTTTTCACCACGTTGGCCAGGCTGGTCTTGAATTCCTGGCGTCAAGTGATCTGCCTGCCTCACCTCCCAAAGTGCTGTGATTATAGGCATGAGCCACTGCTCCTAGGCCTGCATTCCTCTATATTTTAATTGAACCAAAGAGATTCAACTTACCCTCTTTTGACATGGTTACATGATGCAACACAAATTAATCTGTCAATGAAATTTCAAAACCCCAAATACTCATTACTATTATCTCCTGAGTTGACCCACACACATTAACCAGAAAAATAAGCCCAAACAGATGGTGCTGCTACATTGTACCCTAAAATATGTTTTTTTTTTTTTACTTGAAAGGGTCATTTTGTATATAAACAGTTGCATCAATAACTAAAAACACAAGGAGATGGAAAAAGAGATTCAAGACAAATGACAATACATGTTTATTTTTAAGATGAACTTTTATGGCTACTTGTGTTTATTTTCCTTAAAAACAAACAAATACCATTTTGTAATTCATCTATTTTTTTCCTGCCTTTGAATGAAAGATTTTTGAAGGAAGGGACTGTGTGTTGGCTTTATGTTTCTTTATTATATTGTTAAGTATAATGTCATATCCCAAAGGGGCACTTGGAGAATATTAATCGAGTGCAAAAGTCCCTTCTGGACTATTAATATTTGTTGACTGACAAAAATACTGAGTGAATATTCCTGAACAAACCATAAGAAAGCTGTAGTTACTTTCTCCTGTATGGTACTGTAGCTGTTCTTGGAAATAATCATTCACCAGGTGAATATATTTAGGCCAGGTGAGTATTTTTCAACTTTATTTACACAACGAACACTGTATTTAGTCAAACAGCCATTGGTTTCTTTCAATGTTCTCTTTTAAAGGCAGGTGTTAAGCTCCATTTCCTCATTCCTATAAAGGTGGATATTTACTTGTATACTCATTAAGGGACATCAGGTGATGCTGAAGCAGAACTGACTCCTGTCAAAGCTCCCTCTAAGTAGGGGCTACTCTTTTATATCATGCAGTGTGAGTTTTTGTTTGCTTGTTTTTGTTATTCTGTAGGTGGTGATCTATAAGACGGGGCAAAGCTAGAGCTTAAGGCTTTGCTTCTAACATGGATTGCAACATGACCATATCCTCATTACAGTAGCAGCTTCTATCATGGCCCCCAATGATTCCTATGCACCCTTGTGTAGTTCTCACCCACATTGCTCTAGGGTTGGTCTGTATCACCAACAGAACATGGCAGTATTAGTGATATGCCATTTGCAAGATCAGGTAATAAAAGACTGCAAGGACACTGGGATCACAGACCAAATTAGAACCTCAGCTAGTTCTAAAGGGAATTGTTTCTGAAGCTAGGAAGTGTTAACCTGGAGCCTGAGCCAAGAAGGTCCAGGACTTTTTTGGATCTAGAAAAATGAGAGAAAGAAATATCTGAATATATAAGCAGAAATAAAAAGGAATTTCACCAGAAGACAGTGAAAAAAGGGAGCACCTAATTTTAAAAAATGAAATACTTACACATGCTACAGCATGGTTAGACCTTAAAAACGTACTGTGTAAAAGAAGTCAATAACGAAAGACCAGATATTGTATGATTTCATTTACATGTCATGTCCAGAATAGGCAAATATAAAGAGACAGAAAGTAGACTAGTAGTTTCCTAGGGCTGTAAGGTTGAGGTAGAGTTGGGGGTGATGGCTGGGTACAGGATTTCTTTTGGAAGTAATGAAAATGTTCTAACATTGATTGTGGTGGTGGATGCAAAAACTCTAAATAGACTAAAGCCATTGGATTGTACACTGAAAATAAATGAATTGTATGGTATGTGATTATATCTTTAAAAAGCTGTTTTAAAAAACACTGCAGGCCAGGCGCGGTGGCTCACTCCTGTAATCCCAGCACTTTAAGAGGCTGAGGCGGGTGTATCACAAGGTCAGGAGTTTGAGACCAGCCTGACCAACGTGGTGAAACCCTGTCTCTACTAAAAAAATGCAAAACAAACAAACAAACACTGCAACTTTTGTCTTGAGCTCTCTCTTCTCTCACTTGTTCTGAAGGAAGTCAGCTGCCCTGTCCTGAGGACACTCAGGCAACTTGCCTATGGAAAGGCTTTCATGGCAAAGCACTGAGGTTTCCAGCCAACAGCCAGCAAGCAACTGAAGCTTGCTAATAACCTTGTAAATGATGTTTGCTAATCTGTTGGTGGAAAGTAGTCTCTTATTAAAGTTGTAATATGCTGTTCTATTTTGAGTGATATTAGGCATATTTTAACATATTAAAAGATATTTGTATGAGGAAGACAAGAAATAAAAACACAAACTCCATGTTCAATGACATTAGGAAACATCTTTAACCCCAAAGCATAGATATGGAGGCTCAAAGTGATGGAGAAATGATAAATGATAGCAAAGCAGAAGAAGTTCAAACTTAGGTACTGCAGAGGGAGAGAACAACAGCAAGAAGCACACTCATTTGTCTTGTGGAACTTCAGAAAGCCACAGCAGGTGAAATACATGTGCAAGGAGAAAAGGGGCTGAAAAGGGCTGGATTATTTAAAGGTCTATGTAAGGATCAGATAGAACCCAGATCCTTACCCCTTCTCCCACCCCAAATAGACACTTTCCTCGTTCTCCCCATATAGGAGACAGAAGGTGTCTTCTCTGGAGAAATTGAACTAGAAAGAACCTGGGCTTGAGTATATCAGGCTCTGAGGAATACATATGAAAACAAGGATATGTAAAAAAACATGAAAGTCTGCACCCTAAAACAGAATGTTATGCATTTTTCCTGACCCAGCTTCAGAAAGCTAGCAGCCAGACTGTTGCTATCTCTAGGCAGGAGATAAGAGGATCTTTCTCTGGAGAAACTGAATTGATATGGATTAAATATTTTCATGTATATCAGCAGCTTCATAGTATAATAGAATTTATTACCTATCCAAAGTGTAACAGGCTCTCACCACATTCACTACTGCCATCCTGATGCCAGCCACCATCATTTCTTACTTGTACTGCTGCAGCATTCTCCTATCTGGTCCCTTGCTTCTACCTTTATCCCTGGAGTCTTTTCTCAACCTAGCAGTCAGAAGAGTCTTTTTTATTACAGAGCTCAGATCATGTCATGCTTTTATTCAAAACCTTCTAGTGATAATAGGTCTCAATCAGAATAAAAGCCAGTGTCCTTACTATGGCCTACGGGTCATACATGATTTGTCTCCTCTGCCTTCCACCTCTCTGATTTTGTGTTCTTCTAGTCTCCAATTTGCTTACTCTACCTCAGCCATTTCAGTGACCTTAGGAGAATGCTTAGCACTCTCCCACTTCTGGGCTTTTGCATTTGCTTTTCTCTCTACTTGGAATGATTTTCACCCAGATATTCCCTTGGCTAGCCTTCTTACTTCCTTTAGATCTTGCTTAAGTATAATATTAACAGAGAGGCCTTCCCTGGTCACTTGTATTAAATAGCATCCTTCCCATCATTCTTTCTCTTTTTAGCCTGCTTTATTTTCTTCATAGCAGTTATCACTACCAGATGTTATTATTATTTGCTTAATTATTTGTTGTATATCTTCCTTGACTAAAATGTAAGCTTTTGAGGGCAGAGACTTTTTCCGTTTTGGCTCATTGCTATATCTCAAGCATCTAGTGTAGCACCTGGCACATAGTAGGTACTTAATAAATATTTGTCAGGATGAATGAATCAATAAATCACTCAAAAGAAATGGTAACATACTTTTTTTCTTTTGATTGTTAATATGATTATCACAGTAAGTTTCCTAATGTTGAACTATCCTTGCATTCCTAAGATGATCTCACTTAGTCTGGTGTTTAGTTCTTTTAAGATGTCACTGAATTTTGTTTGCTAGTATTTTAGTTATTAGTTTGCATCATTATTCTTAAGTAAGATTTCTCAGTAGCTTTTATTTAGTTATAATACCTTTATCTTATTTCATTCTTACATATACATTGGATTAAAACAAAGAAGCATCTTTTGTTTTTTCTCTCAAGGCAGCCAATATTATCTTTCTAGCAGAAGAGAGAACAGTTTTTTCTAACTTAAAGAACGAGGATTGGCTGGGCGAGGTGGTTTATGCCTGTAATCCCAGCATTTTGGGGGGATATCTTGAGCTCAGGAGTTTGAGACAAGCCTGGACAACATAGCAAGACCCCATCTCTTAAAAAAAAAAAAGAACCAGATTATTTCAGTTCTTATTTTTCTCCAATGTGTGAGGCTGAATTCCTCTTAACTCATGTCCTCTTAATTGATCTGATCTTATCCATCAAAGATAGTAAAAAATTATCTGAGAAGATGTTTATCTCCCTTGGGAGTTCTGAACTTCCCATTTGCTGGGTTAGAAATAGTCTTTCTAGGATCCTTAGGTTTCTTTTAATTGGAATCTTTCTCTGGGAGAGGGACTTCTGTCTGGACCTTGACCCTCTCTTAAACAGAGTGTTGACTTTTAAAATGCATCATTTAACTGTTAATCAATGGCTTCAAGGTAGTTATTGGGAGTGGCAGTTATTTATGCTGTACCACAGTGATATCCTCATTGGCTCTTGTAGTAAGTAAGTATGTTTGCATTATCTTAAATAGGCCCATACTTACTATGCATTTTGTTATTTTGTCAGTGTTATTTTCATTTTTCTGTCTCTTCCTTCTTAACTTTTCTCTTCAAAATCAGCATTTTTATTTGTCCCTATCGTCTCCCATGGATTTGAAAAACATTGACACATTTGTTAAAATTGTGCCTAAAATAAAAGGTCAGTAGGTCTTTAGCCCAAGGAAATCCCTTATGGTAGAATGAAAAACATTTAAAAACTTATGACATCTCTTTTGACTGCCAGAATTTTTTCTTCATGTTTATTATTTTGCTCTAGATTATTTACTATACTATTAGATAAGTGCAGGGACATTACAGATGCCTGGGTTCAAATCATGGCTAGCTCTGGCTTTGGGGCAAGAATCACAACTTTTCTGAGCCTTGGTAACATGGGGATGATAATTAGATTTATCTTATAGGGTTGTTGTAAGGCATTAATGATTTAATACATGTAAATATTTAAAATAGTGCCCGGAATATAGTAGGTAGTCAGTAAATTTTACCTTTGATTATTATTTATTTCTAGAAGAGCTTTCCCTGATGTTCTTCAAGTGCCTGATAAATATAGACGAAGACTGTCAAAGCTATGTTTAAATATCCTCGTATCAGCAGTATGAGTGCAGTATTATTATTTTCCTTTTTTAAAAAAATTTTTGGTATTTTGAGATGGAGTCTCGCTCTGTCACCCAGGCTGGAGCGCATTGGTGCAATCTCAGCTCACTGCAATTTCCGCCTCCCAGGTTCAAGAGATTCTTCTGCCTTGGCCTCCTGAATAGCTGGGACTACAGGTGCGCACCACCACATTGGGCTGATTTTTGTATTTTTAGTAGAGATGGGGTTTCACTGTGTTGGCCAGGATGGTCTCCATCTCCTGACCTCATGATCCACCTGCCTTGGCCTCCCAAAGTGTTGGGATTACAGGTGTGAGCCACCACACCCTGCCTATTTTCCTATTTTTTAAGTGAGAAAATTGAGTCAGAAAAGGAAAGTGATTTACTTAATCATACAAAACTTTTCTTTTCTTTTCTGAGACTGAGTTTAGCTCTTGTTGCCCAGGCTGGAGTGCAATGGCGTGATCTCGGCTCACTGCAACCTCTGCCTCCCAGGTTCAAGTGATTCTCCTGCCTTAGCCTCCTGAGTAGCTGAGACTACAGGCATGTAACACTATGCCTGGATAATTTTGTATTTTTAATAGAGACGGGGTTTCGCCATGTTGGCGAGGCTGGTCTCGAACTCCTGATCTCAGGTGATCCTCCACTTTGGCCTCCCAAAGTGCTGGGATTATAGGCATGAACCACCACACCTAGCCTCAATCATACAAAACTATTAAAGAACCATGAGTAATACCCAACTTTCTTAATTTTTCCTTTTGAATTTTTTCACAAATCAATAATTATTGATACTACATGATTATGAATATACATTGAAAATATGAATTTCACATCCAATGGCGTTAGATGCACCATTCATATGGCATTATATTTTCTGCTACATTTAATTGGCTGTTAAAATAGGCAACATCACTACCATATTCATTGAAAACCCATACTATCTTGAAAATATGACGATAAATCATACAATAAGAAGTTCAATTGCTCCAGGCCAGGTGCGATAGCTCATGCCTGTAATCCCAGCACTTTGGGAGGCCGAGGCAGGCGGATCACCTGTGGTCAGGAGTTTGAGACCAGCCTGGCCAACATGGTGAAACCCCATCTCTACTACAAATACAAAATTAGCTGGGCATGGTGGTAGGTGCCTGTAATCCCAGCTACTTGGGAGGCTGAGGCAGGAGAATCACTTGAACCTGGGAT
This sequence comes from Cacajao melanocephalus, assembly GCA_963573385.1. Lineage (NCBI taxonomy): Eukaryota > Metazoa > Chordata > Mammalia > Primates > Pitheciidae > Cacajao > Cacajao melanocephalus. The sequence continues at coordinate 13,627 of CAUYLG010045039.1, read as the reverse complement.
GCAGAGGTTGCAGTGAGCTGAGATCGCGCCATTTCACTGCAGCCTGGGAGACAAAAGTAAAACTCTGTCTCAAAAGAAGAAGGAGAAGGAGAAGAAGAAGTTCAGTTGCTGAAAGCCTGATAATTTCTCTATCAAAGTTGGGCTAAGTAAAAGATAGGATTTAATGTTTGAGAAGCACTAAGATCTAGCTACAAAAGAATGACATGGAGGGCAAGTATTCTAGTTCCAGAGTCCAGCAAGGGTGGGACTTAATCGATTATTTCTACTCTTGTTATGCTATCCTGTCAAAACAAATTACTCTTGGTAGTAATTTGCCCCCTTGATAATAAAAAGTATGATATTCACCAAATAACTTTTATTATACCCTATATCTGCTTAAAAACTTTGTTTTATTGTTAACTTTTAAACAAGTGGCATCTCATAGGATAAAGCCCTAATTTTTAACCTTGCCACGTGGAATCCTTAATAACTGACCCAAATCATTTAGAATTCTTTTGTTGCATGTGACAGAAAATCTAACTTACAATAGCTTAAGTACCAATGGGCACTTATTGACTAATATGATGGAAAAATCTAAGGGTAATTTGTCTTAATTATCTCTTGAGCTAGGGGCTAGATGGTGTCACTTGGACTTATTCCCTCTCTTCATCTCACAGCCTGTCTTCTGCATGTTTTCTTTCATATACATTAGTGCTCTTTTTTTTTTTTTTTTTTTTTTTTTTAACAGAGATGGGGTCTAGCTATTTTGCCCAGGCTGGTCTTGAACTCCTGGCCTCAAGCAATCTTCCCATCTCAGCCTCCCAAAGTGTTGAGATTACAGGCATGAGCCATCACACCTGGCCCAATTGGTGCTTATTCTTGCACTCACTTTGTGTGTGTGTGTATAATATGTATACATATGAACTAGTAAATTCATATAAATATATTAATTACTTCAATGACTATATGTTAGTTACTATAAGTTAATATTCATTATAAAAGGACTACATGGCCATTGTAAACATATAAAGGGTTACAGAAGTACTTTATAAAGTACAAGTCCCCTGTTCCCTCAATACTTTTTCTATCCCACTCTAAACAGGCAACTACTAATATTGATACTGATGTGGTTCCAGAAAGCTTTGATCATAAACGAGTGTCATACACACACAAATATATTAGTTTTACCTAAGTTGGATCACACTATTTGTTCTGATGTACATTATTTATTTAATAATATATCTTGGAAATTTTTTCTATATTATCAAATACAAATCTATGTTATTATTTTTTTTACATAGTGTAAGTTTCCCATGATATATTTAGCTCATCTCCTACTAATGGACATTTAGATAACTTCCAAGATTTGTTTCTTTTTGACTATTAGAACAATGATTAAGGGACCCTCCTGTTCATATAGCTCTGTATGCTTGTCATAAATATTTCTGTAGATACATATGGCATCTTAAAGGAAGAGATAAGGCTCAGTAACAGGCTCAACAGCTTGATTTTTGTCAATTCAATCGAGAGTTGAATTGGGCATCAATTTATACTAATCAAATTTATAAAACTCTTTATCAAAAACCAGAATGACACTTCATTAAATTACAGTAACCGGTATAAGTTGATTTGAAAATGGAAGTCCACTGTCCAGTGTACTGCTTTCTTCATTATCAATTATCCAGTAACCAGAAAGTTATCTAATAACCAGGTATTTTTAAATAAGGAGGTTAAATGCACTGAAAGGACTTTTTTCAAGGTGTGAAGGATTGAGTCATCTTTTTTCTTTTGAGATGGAGTCTTACTCTGTCGTCCAGGCTGGAGTGCAGTGGCATGATGTTGGCTCACTGCAACCTCCGCCTCCTGGGTTCAAGCAATTCTCCTGCCTCAGCCTCTCGAGTAGCTGGGATTACAGGTACCCACCACTGCACCTGGCTAATTTTTGTATTTTCAGTAGAGATGGGTTTCACTGTGTTGGCCAGGCTGGTCTCAAACTCCTGACCTCAGGTGATCCGCCTGCCTCGGCCTCCCAAAGTGCTGGGATTACAGGCATGAGCCACTGCACCTGGCCAAGTCATCCTTCTTCACTGTACTACTATCTACCTGTCACACAGATTGCAATGCTCATACCCTGTGGTTAGGTACCTTTTTGCTTGAACATGGCTGGAGACATACTGACCTAGTCTTATTTATCAGTTCTATTTTTAAAAACAACTTTATAATGAACTTGCCCTTGTTATTTACAATATCAGTTTTTGTCATATGGAGCTCCATCTCCTTTTGGGACTGGTAGTCCACTGTCCACTGGCTGGTTTCTTTAGATGAAATTCTGTACAGCATTCATACCAGCCTACTCTTTTCTTTTCCTTAGTTCTTTCAGCTCCTAAAGGGGATCAGAGGGCATGAGGAGCAGCACTCCTTCTTCTTTTCCTCCTTTTAAATCTGTTCCTCAGCCACTTTATCTCAAATGAAGGAATCGGTCATCAGGAACCCTTGGGCTTTCCATACTTTAAGTGGCAACCTAAAGGAGGAAAAGAGGACTGCTTTGGCTTTTAGGGGCTCTTGGCTCAAATTTCTACAAGAATGGTAGGGAAAGGGCTGGCGGTTTCAGTCATGAGTGATTATGTTCTTCAAGGCTAAACCTATAAATATTAAATGCCAATTTCGTGGTGGTAAATGCCACCAAATTGGATTGCTTTTAAAACTACACACAATCCTGGCAAATATAATTTCGGTTCTTTTCTCACACTGCGGTATCCTTTTACTTACTCTATACTTTGACAGAGAAAGAATGGAACTAGCTTCATTTTGATTCATGAATGTTGTTTTTATTCTAAATGCCCCATGTGAGGGGAATGCAAATGGACACAAGATATATGCAAATTCACTTGCATATCCAGAGAAGGCAAATGAGGCTTAGTTCTTAGTTAGATTCCTTGATCAGGCTCCCTGGGTGAGAAGGCTAAGGAGAGGTGTCTGTAACTGAATTACAGAGAACGTCATGTTTGAGAAGGGAGAGAAGAGATGTTGGCTGCCATACAGCTCCCAGCATTCCAGAACCTGCATATAAAAGTGAGTGCAGCTGCCAAGGCAAGTGAAGGAGCTCAATGAAAGCACGGCCTTCACTGGCATGAGGGCGCCCAGGGCACAGAATGCAATATAGCAGGATAAAATGGAATCTCCAACTTTCCTGCTTTAGGTATTGACCCCAAGTCTCTGCATAAATCTTTAAATCACCGATTGTCTTCCTACCTCCTCAACCTCTCTCTTACAATACAGGCAAGGACTAGGGTAACATGAGTGAGGCCCAAAATTTAAGGGGAACCCAAAACTCCCCCTAATTTCTACTATCAGTAACTTTTAAATTTCCACCATCAGTAGTTGAGATAAATGATGTTTTGGTGCCTTAATTTTTTAAAAATTCAAAATTAGGCTGTGTTCAGTGGCTCATACCTGTAATCCAGGCCATTTGGGAGGCCGAGACAGGAGGATGGCTTGAGGTCAGGAATTTGAGACCAGCCTGGGCAACACAGTGAGATCCCCATCTCTAAAAAAAAAAAAATTAGCCAGGAGTGCTGGCACATGTCTGTGGTCCCACCTACTTGGGAGGCTGAGGGAGGAGGATCTCCTAAGCCCAGGAATTTGAGGCTGCAGTGAACTATGATCTTGCCACTCCAGCCTGGGCAACAAAGTAAGACCCTGTCTCAAAACAAAAAACAAAAACAAGCAACCAAATAAAATATCAAAATTAGTGCAAAACATCCATGATGAACAAAATAGCAACATTTTAAATAAAGACAGAATTCTATCATGCACTTGTAAGAGCTGCTCTCCAGTTGCCTCTCCTTAAACCTGATCCTGGTTCCAATAAAACTTTATTTGCAAAGAAGGTATCTAGCTGTAGTTTGCTATTTGATATTTTAAGCTGTTGCGTTAAAACACTATTTATCTTGATTACTGAGTATTTTGGACCCTTCTTCAATTTAGTGCCCCAGGTGAGTGCTCACTTGTCTCACTCTAGTCCTGGCCTTGTTTCAACCCCTCCTTTTTTTTCTTTTTTAACCTTATGATGATTCTGTTTATGAACACGCACTTGAACTTGGCTTAATATAATGATGGAATATGTAGGACATATGTTTTTTGCAGAGAGGTTTTCTCATTTCCACCTTTCTTTGCCTTCTTCCTCTGAAACCAGTTCCCTGGCAGAGCCTCCTTAATTGTCCTTTTCTGTCCTCTTGTTGCTTCACTTTTCTTTCTGCAGGCGATGTCTTCTAAGCTTCTTGGTCCCAGCTATTTGAGTTCAGAACCCGACAGCTTTGTCATTTCAAAATGCCCCATCAACTGCCATACTGACTGTAGACAAAGAGGAGGAAAGAGAACTTTGATCTGCTTGTGACACAGGTTCGTTGCCTGAATAATGTTCATGCACAGGGTAGGCTAAGATGGCTTGCTTAGAAGAATGGACTTTGTGGATATGTCTTGACAAAGACGTGTCAAAATGTCCCTGAAGTACTTATTCCTGTGCTGCATTTGATAACAGAGGATTTATTAATATTCTCTACTTTGGGGTACCTTAGCATGGATGAAGATTTATTAATATTCTTTACTTTGGAGTACCTTAGCATTTTTGTTCTATTCTAGATTTGTATTACAGCAGAGTAATGTCATAAGTACTATTTTAAAATTATTTACATTCAACTATATATACTCAGTGAGAAAGAGGGAGGAAAGGAGAAGAGGGAGAATTTAAATTTTGAAGATAAATCTTCATCCATCCCCCTAAATAAAGATATATCCTAGAGTGAGCATAAGAAGAGAGATGTGAATCTGTTGTTTCCTTACAAATCTAAGTCTACAGAACTGTACTTTATGAGCAATTTAAGGAATTTTGGAGATAATCAGCCTATATTTAGTTTTTCCCTTTCATGTTGATTTAGAAACCAACCCTCTATTAGGTGCTACTCCACTGTACAATAATATATGATTGTTGCTATTGTGTTTTAAGAGTGTTTCTCAATTGTTTAGTGCACTTGAATCATCTTCACCCAACTAAATTGATCTGCTGTGAAAGAAAATGTGAGGTCATAGATATCATACGATGTTACACTTAACCTTGTCTTCTCAGGGCTTACAGAGGGCACAAGTTAAGACCATGGGTTACAGGAGTAGACCGCCTGGGTTCAAATTCTAGCTCTGCCACTTATTAGTTGAGTGACCTTGGACAGATTACTTCCTGAGCCTCAGTTTTTCTCATCTGTAAAATGGGGATAATAATAACACTGATCTTACAGGATTATTGGGAGGATTAAGTGAAATAATACATGTAATGTACTTGGCTAGTGCCTGGTGTTTAGTAAGTATTCAAAAATATTATCTATTATTGTATCAGGTCTAGAGTTGCCTGCTGCATGGCAAGTCTGCAGTTTGAGAAGTGGCCGCTACAAATAGTGACCCTGGGCTATGATGGTAAGGTCCAAATAGTCAGGCTTCTTTCTGGTCAGCATGTGATTCTAGTTTGTTATGAGTTTTTTCCATAATAATGCGTTTGGGTAAATTTACAGATTTTCACACAAAGAAGATGTGATACACTTAGACCATACTGTTAAGAAATAGACGTAAGTAAAGTTTGGGTCACTTTTTAATTTCTACTAACAGTTATCAAATACTTTTCAGTTCCTGGTTGTATTTCTAGGTGTTAATAGGAAATAGTCTTCTCCCCACCCTTAATGAAATCGCTTTGCTTGTTTAAAACACAGCTTTGGCAATGGTGCTGAAAGATTTTAGCAGCTTGGCAAAAAAAAGACCATGCAAGCACTTTGCTCATTCTCTTATCTGGTTATTGGTGCTCAGTCCTCATTCCATCAGATTTCTTAAGGAGAATTATTTTATTTCTCTTTTCTTAGTAAAAACTTACAGGAAAAGATAAAAAGAGAATTGTGAGTATACTGTGCACCTACCCCCTACTTTTTTTTTTTTTTTTGAGCTGGAGTCTTGCTCTGTTGCCCAGGCTGGGGTGCAGTGGTGCACTCCACTGCACCCAGTTCCCATCAACCTCCACCTCCATGGTGTGCCACTATGTCTAGCTGATTTTTGTATTTTTAGTAGAGTTGGAGTTTTGCCATATTGGCCAGGCTGGTCTCAAACTCCTGACCTCAGGTGATCGGCCCGCCTTGGCCTCCCAAAGTGCTAGGATGACAGGCATGAGCCACCGTGCCTGGCCAGACATACCCTTTTCTAATCAAGGGCTTCTTTTGCAGCCTTAAGCTGAAAAATTCCACAGCTTTCTTCATTCCATTCTAATAATTGCTTAATATTGTTATAACTGGTTTCTCTAGAGCAGGGATTGGTGAACAATTCACATGCCTGCCACCTGTTTTTGTAAATAAAGTTTTATTGGAACACAGCCATGCCAATTTACTATTGTCTATGGCTGCTTTCCTGCTACAGTGGCAGAGTTGAGTAGTCCCAACAGAGATCATATAGCCCACAAGTAAATATTTACTATCTGGGTCTTCAAGAAAAAGTTTATAGGCCCATTACTCTAGAATGTCTATATCTTTCAGCTTTGTATTAGCTATTTATTACTGAATTTAAAAATTACCCCAAGATAATAATGTGAGATAATAAATAACAAATATTTATTATTTCATAATTTGTATGGGTCAAGTATTCAGTAGTTTAGCTGGGCGGTTCTGGCTCACAGTCTCTCAGAAAGTTGTAGTCAAGATGTTGGCCACGACTCCAGTTATCATAAGGCTTGACTGGAGTTGAAGGATCCACTTCCAAGAAGGCTCACTCACATGGCTGTTAGCAGAAGGCCTTCGTTCCTTGCTGGCAATGGGCAGGAGGTCTCAGTTCCTTGCCACATGGACCTCTCCACAGGGCTATCTGAGTGTCCTTACCACAAGCATTTGTTTTTCCCTAGCAAAAGTGATCTGAGAGAGAACAAGATGACTTTACCACCTTTTATGATCTAGTCTCAGAAGTCATCCTTGTTTACATTGTACTCTATTAGAAGAAAGTTGCCAAGTACTGCACACATTCAAAGAAAGGAAAATTAAGCTCCATCTTTTTTTTTTTTTTTTAATGAGACAGGGTCTCACTCTGTTGCCCACGCTGGAGTGTGTAATGACACATCATGGCTCACTGCAGCCTCGACTTTCCAGGCTCAGGTGATTCTCCCATCTCAGACTCCTGAATAACTGGGACTACAGGTGTGCACCAGTATAGCTGGGTAATCTTTTGTATTTTTAGTAGAGATGGGGTTTCACTATGTTGCCCAGGCTGGTCTTGAACTCCTGGGCTCAAGTGATCCACCTGCCTCAGCCTCCCAAAATGCTGGGGTTTTAGGCTTGAGCCATCTCACCCAGCCAAAATTTTTCCACAAGGGACCAGTTAGTAAGCATATTTGGCTTTGTGGGCCATTTGGTCTCTGTTGCAAGTACTCAACTCTGTATCAGGAAAGTAGCTATAGACAATAGGTAAATGAATGGACGTGGCTGTATTCTAATAAAAATGTATTTACAAAATAGATGGGGAGTTGGATTTGGCCCACAGGCTATAGTTTGCTGATCTCAGGTCCAGAAGATCTTTTTTCAAGAACACCAGTCTATAAGTTGATTCACATAGAAGACACATGATTCAAAGCTAGATATATACTATGCATCTTTGACTCTACTCAACCAGGGTGTAAACTCCTCCAGAACAAGAACCATGGCTTACACTTATTTTTATTCTTCTTTAGCACCTAAGAAGGTCCTGAGCATATAATTGCTATTTATTTAATAATGATTTATTATGTAATTCGTTTATAGTATTTTGTCACATGGGATGGATATTCTATGATATTTAAGCAATTCTTTCTCGTCTTCTGTTAGCATAAACAGGCCACAATAAGTATGCTTTTACATAGATAGATAAATAGACAGGTAGATATAGATAGATAGATATTTGTATATACATGTGAGTATATTCTAGGAGAGATTATCAGAACTATAATTGCTGGGTTGAGGTTACGTATATGCCAGGTTTGGTGGTGTGCACCTGTAGTCTCAGGTTCTGGGGACAATGGCTTGAGCCCTGGGCAACATAGGAGACCCCCTTCTCAAAAACAAACAAACAAAAAACCCAAAGCAAAACAAATCAAGATGATGCATATTCTTAATTTGACAAAGGAGTTTCAGATTAAAATTAATGTTATGCTTATTTCATATAACATATGTATAATACTTCAGGACAAAAGAAAATAATTAACAAGTTGTCTTTCATTTTGTTTATAGACTTATACTTGCTGTATGATGTTCATAGAACCCTGTATACTCTTTCTACAAAGAGTAGTACAACTGAGTGCTGATGACCATATATCTATTGTCAAAGTGGAGTCTGGAAGTCACAGAGCAGGCAGAAATGAAATATGTTTCCAATTACTATATGCTTTCAGAAACTTCTTGAGATGCTTCATAGAACTTTTAGAGACTCCATAACACAATGTAGAAACCATGACTAGCACTGTCCTTACCACATCAAAAATTCCTACCCCAAAAGTTTTGAAAAACACAAATATATTCAAGGGACAGTATATCTCCTTATCTCACTATCATGTCAGTGTATCCTGTGGGAAGTGCCAAGGGATTGGCTTTGCATCAGTGCACCAAGAAGGGATGACTTTTTTTATTTTTATTTATTTATTTATTTTTAACAGAGTCTTGTTCTGTCACCCAGGCTGAAGTGCAGTGGCGCGATCTTGGCTGACTGCAACCTCCTCCATCTGAGTTCATGTAATTCTCGGGCTTCAGCCTCCCAAGCAGCTGGGACTATAGGTGTGCGCCATCATGCTCAGCTAATTTTTGTATTTGTAGTAGATTTGGGGTTTTACCATGTTGGCTAGGTTGGTCTTGAACTCCTGGCCTCAAGGGATCTACCTGTCTTGGCCTCCCAAAGGGCTGGGATTACAGGCATGAGCCACCGTGCCTGGCCGGGGATGACATTTTAAGGAGCCATTCTTAACTAAGGTAATTATTGTGGGAGAGTAGAGGAAGAGACTAAACTGTACTAAGTATCAGATTCCTTACTCATGTTTCCTATTAAAATAGACATTATCATCTAGCTCTCTTTCACAGATGAGGAGACATACCTGAAGAATATATTGCCTTTCTGGTCATGAAGCTCTTAAGTGGTAGTCAGGATTGATTTGAACTGAGGTCTTTTTAACTCCAATGCTCTTTCTCCTATATTCTGCTGCCTCTCAATGTGCTCAGGATGCACTGATATCCCCACAATGGAACCATGGAGGATTCCAGAGCACAGATTTTCCTAGCCTGACCTTGTGGCACTAATGAATCAGGACATCTCAGCCACGTTCTCTTTTGCTCTGCCCAAGAAGAAGAGAGCAGGAGCTGTCCATCTGAAAACAGACTTTTCAGCAGATAAAGAGAAGCCAGCAGAAGAATTAGCTGGAATAACAAGAAGTCATTACTTTGACCTAGAATTGGGAGAAGTGCAATGACTTACTTTAGTCATATTTTCTGGTCGTTTTGCTAATTAGAGGAAATAAAAAGGGGAAAAAGAAAGAGAAGGTGAATGGAAAGGAAAGGATGGTAGATAGAGGACTACCTGAGAAGGATGAAACCACTTGCTAATATGGTTCCAGTGAGGCAAAATCAAAACTGAAACATCTTTGTCTTTTATAATTTTACTTTAGGTAGAGGAAAAATCTATTTTATTATATTTCAGTTTCTCTACCTAATAAATATTAGAAAAAAAACCCTTTGTGATCATAACAACTACACTCCCTGTCTTAGGAAATTGTTCCTGCATTGTATTTCTTCCTAATATGTAACACATATGTTATAACTAATGAAAAAACTAGAGTAAATTTTATTCATTTGGACTCCAGTAATTTAGAATTTATAATAAAAATCAGTTATATGTTGTGCTGAAATTTCTATCATTAGCAATTCAGGTTTCAAAAAAGACAATGATGTCATCGAAAAAATAAATGGTGATATTCAGCTCATTTAAGGGAACTAATTGCCTGTAAGCAACTTAACACCTATTTCACATTTGCTGCTTCAGTCTGACTTCAGAACAACGCAAAATCTTAAATTTATTCACCAAAAAAACCCATGAGCCTGGCTTGGTGCTGCACACCTATAGACACAGCTACTGGGGAGGTTGAGGGAGGATCACAAGCTAGTTCAGGAGCTCAAGACCAACTGGACAACACAATGAGACCCTAATCTCTAAAATAAACCAAAGACCAAACCCCTTATGTACATGAAATAATATTTGAGTTAATTCCTAAGGAAAGAACATAGGGGTTAGATCAGCTTTTGAGGAATGTCAAAAATGAGAGGTTAAAAAATAATTTTGGGGCCTGGGCATGGTGGCTCATGCTTGTAATCCCAACATTTTGGGAGGCCAAGGGGGGCAGATCACCTGAGGCCGGGAGTTCAAGACCAGCTTGGCCAACATGGCAAAACCCCACCTCTACTAAAAATACAAAAATCAGCCAGATGTGGTGATGTGTGCCTATAATCCCAGCTAGTTGGGAGGCTGAGGCATGAGAATCACTTGAGCCCAGGTGGCAGAGGTTCCAGTGAGCTGAGATGGCACCACTGCACTCCAGCTTGGGCATGACTCTGTCTGAAAAACAAAATAAAATTTTAGAAGAAAGGGGTCATCAGCTATTTCAATGCCAAAAGGAAGTACAGGAGAATTAGGGTTAGAAAATATTATTAGAATTGACATGTAAGAGGCTTTTTGGTGACATCAAGAGGTTAGTTTTGGTAGTGTGATGTAAAAGCAAAAGTTTTAGGACTTTAAGGAATGACTAAATAGTAAAGAATTGAAGGCTTTGGGAGATCATTCATTCCAAATATTTGGCAGGGAAATAAAGGGGAAAAAGAAGTGACAATGAGGAAAGGTGAGGATTTTTGCAAAAAGTGGGAGAATTCTGCATGACTGAAAACAGAGAAAGAAGACTGATGGAATCGGATGGCAAGATATGGGATTAAAAGCTAGGTAGAAAAGGAAAAATTAATGAACTCGATTTTATGAAACAAAAAAGTTCTGCTCTTTGAAAGATGGAAAAAATGAGAAGACAAGCCATATCCTGGGAAGAAACATTTGCAAAACGTATGTCTAATAAAATATTTGTAACTGGAATGTATAAAAGACTCTGTAACCTCAATAATAGGAAAGCTACCAACCTAGTAAAAGGCAAAAGATTTGAACAGATACTTTATTTAAAAAAAGATATACAGATGGCAAATAAGTATATGAAAAGATGCTCAACTTCATTAGTCATTTACAAATTAAAACGACAATGAGACACCACCTCATGCCTACTCAAATAGCTCAAATTAAATAAAAAGGCAATGTCAAGTGATGGTGAGGTTGCAGAATAACTGGAACTTTCATACATTGCTGGTGGGAACGCAAAATCGTACAACCATTTCAGGGAACAGCTTGGTAATTTCCTACAAGGTTAAACATAAATATTTAAGTTTATGAGAAGAGATTGGAGAAGCAGGCATGGGCCAGGTCATGCTAAGTGTTGTTGGGATATTATTCTTTCTCATATGAAGCCACTGAAGAAATTTTGTTTGTTTGTTTGTTTGTTTGTTTTTGAGACAAGGTCTTGTCTTGTTGCCCAGGCTGGAGTGCAGTGGGCCAATCTTGGCTCACTGCAACTCAACCTCCTGGGCTTCGGCAATCCTTTCACCTCAGCTTCCTGAGTAGCTGGAACTACAGGCATGCACCACCATGCCCATCAATTTTTTCATTTTATTTTAATAGAGATGGGGTCTCCCTATATTGGCCAGGCTGGTCTCAAACTCCCGGGCTCAAGTGATCCTCCAGGGTTGGCCTCCCAATGTGTTGGGATTATAGACATGAGCCAAAGTGGCTGACCCACTGGGAGATTTAAATAAACATAATGTAAGACGAAATGGTAAGCAAGAAAATTGCTAACCATATGAGCATACCTAAATAAGTACTGATTGTAAACAATATTAACAATGATATTAATGACTAAATTGAGAAGATGGTAAAACTGAATACTAGATAACAGTAATGAACAAGACAAGAGGGATGATGATGATGGGAGGCAAAATTTCCAAGGCCCTTGATCATTCAGGAAGGGAACAGATACATTGATTCACTTTAGACTTCTAATGCACATATTAAAAATGTAAGGGCAGTTATCAAAATAATAAACATAAAGGCTCTGCACCTTTATAAATACCTCAATAACAGTAAATAAAGAGGAAAAAACAAAACTAGACCAAGCCAATAAAAGGTATACAAGGAGAAACATTTTTTTGAAAATACTATTATAAATCATTATAAAAATCATACAATTGTAGAAATAAGTCCAAATATGTCAGTAATTTCAATACATAAATAGATTAAACTTGTCAGTTAAAATCAGAACTGCTTAGATTAGAAACAAATTTGGTTATATTATATTAACCATAGACATAGCTAAATCATAAATGGATAGAAAGGCTGAAAGTAAATAAGTAAAAAAATATATGGGAGGCAAATACTATCCAAAGGAATGCTAGTGTAGCAATAGAAATGCTAGACAAAACAGACTTAAAGGTGAAAAATGTTGTTAAGAATAAAGGTTTTTTTTTTTTTTTTAGATGAAGTTTCACTCTTATCCAGGCTGGAGCTCCTAGTGGCACAATCTCAGCTCACTGCAACCTCCTCCTCCTGGGTTCAAGCAATTCGCCTGCCTCAGTCTCCCAAGTGGCTGGGATTACAGGCATGCACCACCACACCCAGCTAATTTTGTATTTTTAGTAGAGACGGGGTTTTACCATGTTGTTCAGGCTGGTCTCAAACTCCTGGCCTCAGGTGATACACCTGCCTTGGCTTCCCAAAGTGCTGAGCTTACAGGTGTGAGCCACTGTGCCCAGCCTAAGATTTAAAAAAATAAACAATAAAGGAATAATTTACCAAAGAGATATAGCAATTCTGACTCCACATATAATTTATAATACCTCTTCAGTACATGTAAAGCAAAAATGTCATTGACAGAATTGCAAGAAATTAACAAATCCACAATTACAGTGGGAAATTTTTCTTTACTGTATTTCCTATGGGAACTGAAAAAGCTAACATAAAATTAATAAGGATATAGAAGATCTGAAAAACATGGTTCACAAGCTTGATATAACGGATATAGCCAAAATCCTTCATGTAGTGGAGAGTACATATATGTTCTTGTTAAGTAAATGCAAAAAACTTGAAAATTTGGCTATGAAGCCAGTCTCAAGTAATATTAGGAGAGTTGATATACAGACCATGTTCCCTTCCCTTTTACCATAATGTAATACAACTATGAATCAACAATAAAAAGCCATGCACCCCACAATAGAGTGACTTTTAGTTTCTGGCCTAAGCAATTAAGTAGATGGTACTTATGTCATTTACTGAGATGGAGAAGACTGTAGGAAAACCTTTTTTTTTTTTTAATTTTTTTTATTTATTTTATTTATTTATTTATTTTTTTATTTTTTGAAAGAAAGGAAAAGAGAGGAAAGAAAGTGAGAGTGAAAGAAAGAAAAAAAAGAATGTACGAGAGAAAGAAAGAGGAAGAAAAAGAGGGAGAGAGAACAGGATTCTTGTTCTACTGCCC